>SKCR01037465.1:0-68567 GCA_019454045.1 Zanthoxylum bungeanum
GACCTCCGGTAGTTACATATGGCTTTTATCTTTGATGAGAAACATGGAAAATCATTTAAAATGATAAGTCCATTAGTTATCGAGAGGCAAGTTGCCATGGATAAGTCCACCAGAATTAAAACTATCTTAAAGGAGTTGAAGTATTTGATTTGATGATTATGACTTCATCATATTCCAAAAATGAACCTTATGTTTGCAAGAAAGTTAATGGGAGTGCAATAATATGTAGACAACATACTGATTATTACAGATAACTTTCATATAATACCATCACCCCTCAACGAGTAATAAAAAATATAATAAAGATATTTATTTACTCTTTCTCAAGAAATGTTTTTAGTTGGAAAGCTCAAAGCAATGCACAAAGATTAAGTACATTGTTACTTAAGAAGAAACAAATTTAACTATTATGGATATTAATCACGAATATTGATTGGTTCTTAGAATCACTGATAATGTATTGTGACAATACCATGACCATTACAATTAAAAGAACTAAAGATTGTACAAGAGATCCAAGCATGTACTTAAGTGCTAACCACCTTATTCGAGAATGTGGAGAAATGAAGGTAGAAAACAAACCCACTTAAGAGAATCGCATGGATTCTGTTTACTAAAGCAAAAGTACTACGAGCACACCATTTCATATGATGTGATAAGTCATCACAAATAACTCTAGTGCAAGTGGGAGATTATTGGTAGTATTCCCTAGATCCATTAGATTGAGACTATAATAACTTATATTGAATAAAATAAATGGCATTTCAATTTATCTTATTGGATTTTGTCCTTATATCTTTAGATAGATATCATGTATGATAAAGTACGATGAGTTATTTATATAAGAACCAAATAGAGCTTTAGTGTATAAATGTTACTAGTCATGGGATTATCAATAACTAGGGCATTACTATCCATTTGTGGATTAGCTGATCTCATAAGCTACTAGCATAGACTGGATGCTTGGAATAACACATGGGTGCTTATGGTAATTAACAAGCACATTGAATTGATCATAAAATTTTTATATATGGAGATGTTTTTGTTGGGATATATGCCATAAAGCGTCATGTAATATGTAAACAGAATTTATTTTAATAAATGAACGATGTAATTTTTATTTATCAAATTGTTTGGTTTTAAATTTCTATATTATAAATTATCATGTATGCCCTTGGTTACTAATGTATTTCTAGACTTAGTGTACAAATGTTGTACACAAGAGGATTTAAGTCTAAAATTAGTAATTCAAAGTAGTCCATAAAGAGCAAATAAAGATGGATACTTTATCTGTGGTTTATCTACAGCCGCGGTCCATTCTATAATGGTATGGCAACCTTGATCCAGGATTATTCATGTGATGACATAAGAATAAAGACACTTTATTTGATACGATCATATAGGACTGGACCTAGATAGAAATAAATTTTTTTAATATCTGTTAAATAAAAAAAATTATATCAGTCTAATAGATGATCATATATGGATTTATTTGAATCCTGAGAGTACTACGAACTCATGCATGACATGTTATGTACTGTGATTTACAAATGTGAGATCAGTGTAACAATCTTAATTAACAAATACTTATTTTGGGGGCATAGTTTGGTATAGTAGATACTTTATTTTTACGTATAGCTCGATGATGAGTCTCGTACGGAGACACCTTCTAAAAGCTTGGAAAGTTACGAGGATGAGTGCCAGAAGAGGAGGGAACACTATGGGATATAGCTAAATCTTGGCCATTCATCACATATGTCTTGACTACCTTTTTTAGACCAGAAAGATCGCCCAGACATACACCTAAAACCCTAGATCCGGTTGGACATAGAACAATTATCAGTGAGTGTGCTGATTGTCAATCCCTGCAATCACGAGATCTGATTGATGCCAGGTCGAATATGTAATTCAAAATACATGTCTGGACGAATATACAATTCAAAATACATGTCCAATCAGACATGTGTAGAGCAGTCATCGAGTGTGCATATCTAAAGTTACTGAAGTCACCGACATGATTTCGATCGGACGTACATCTCAAAATGTCAGATATGGGTCGAGTTGTAACTGATGTAATAGATTGGCAATCACTGGAAAAACGAAAATATTTTATCATTTTTTTATCTTTGGCCTCAGCCTAGGCACTATAAATTAGTGCCCAAGCCAGATTCATAGGGGATCTTTTTTTTTTTCAAACCCTGAACAAAGAGCTAAAAAATAGTAAACCTAAGAGAAAATGACCGTGATAAACCCCTAAGAGTTCCTCCATTTCCTTTAAGAGTCCAGCAATCTAGGCATCCAAAGACGACTTTCTAAGCCAGAAAATATTAAAGGTACGAATTAAGGGCACCTTCTTTACTTCTACGCACATTAGGGTTTATGTGATAACTGAGTATTTCCGGCCAGACATAAATCACGCCTGACTAGACCTGCACACACATCCGTCCATTGATAAATATATCATGCCACATTTACTGCTTTTGTAGTGTACTGTTGCTTTGGTTATTTCAATATTACTCTTTTTGTATTTTATTATCACTATCGTTCAATATCTTATTGTTATCTTAGTTTATTTTGTTATCATTCTTGCCGCGTTTCACTTATTTTTATCATTTTATGCATGTTAATTAAGTTACTAAAATTTTAGTCTATACAAGGGCGTATTAGTTTTCATCATCTCTGCTTTGTCCTGTTTGTTTACTGTTAATTATGCATGTTTCTATTTTTTGACCTCATGTCTGGTTCACATGGTATGCCCATCTAGACATAAGTCAATATTCGGCCTACCATTAAGAATATATGGCCTACTATTAAGAATATTTGACAGGCTTCCCCCTAAGGTTTGCTACTGTTTTGATCATTTTTGGATATTGATATCTGTTATTATCATTTCACTGCTTATATTATCAATTACATGTACTATTATATTAAATAAATTGTCAATGAAGATATATTTATTATTTTTATTTATTATTCTTTTATTATTCATGATTGCACAACTTGTATGCCTTTAAATTACTTTTGTGTGTGATACTATATTAAAAGAAGTTGAGCTACCTCATTTGAGAGTAAATATTATACTGACATCAGTAAGTGATCATTCCTAACCCAAATGGGTTTAAGGACGGACCTTGCGAGGGGCGTAGTGCAGCCTTAAATCATTCATAGTATTTCATACTAGGTGGCGACTCCTTTATTCTCCAGTTAGTCTCCTTGTGGGATTATCCGTACTCTCTACGGATTGCGAGCCCAACAGTATAGTGGTCACCGACGTCATAGGCATATCGGGGAACTGCTTCGCTCCTACATGTATGTAGCTATGGATGTCTTATATAGATATGAAATCCACTCATTCTTGCGAGAGTATAAAAGTATCTTCCTTAAGGGTTGGTTTGGTAGTTGAACAATTAGAGCGTTCGAATCTTTCTATTATGAATAGAAAAATAAAATTCATAAAAGTTATGAATAAATCACAAGAAATAATTAGCAGGGTATAATGAACATTATAACCCGACTCTAATTATAAGATACTCGTGGAAGGTCAATCTATATGCAGTGATTATATCAGTGGATGCCAACATAACTCAGAATAAAATATATCTAAGGTGACGAGAGTTCAATTTAAGATTTTTAGTGAAATAATCTGAAGTTAATAATTCTGGATATTTTATTAAAGAGTTTTAATCAATATCCTGTTGGGGAAGTGGCCGCGAGTGCGCAGCGGAAAATCAAAATTATATGCCGTTTTTCCTTTGCCCAATACCCATTTGTTTTGATTATTCTACAAGCCTAGTCATGTTACTATATATTCTAAGCATAAAAAACTCATAAAACATGCAAAGAACATAAACCTAAACATGCCAACTATCAAAAGAACTTTAATTAAAACAAAGAAAGAAAAATATTTACTTGAACCGAAGACTCCTCCAGTCCTCCCTCCAATCTACAAGCTTTTCTCGAACTCAACAAGCTCTTCCACGTTCCAAAGAACCACCCAAGTGTGTGGCCTCCAAAGATGCACACACCAAAGCCAAAACTCAACGGCAAGACTACGCCTTGAGTGCACAGGTATTTTGCCCTTGGTGCTAGCCTAGACAAATACCTCAAAACTTTTAACTTGAAGTTCCTTTAGTCAATTAGACTTAAGGATCCTCAAAATCAGTGGCTTACTCTTTAAAATTTAGAGTTGCTCACTTATATAAACCCAAGATATGAAATGTTTGGTGCAAAAATTTGTGAAGAATTCTTTGGGTTTATATAGTGTTCCAAAGACAATAAAATTAATTAACAATCTGATGTGGGATAAAAGCTAATTTAATCTTAGCCATTGTATCTTAATTTAGTGGTTTAATGAGATTATAAAACCCTAATAAGAGTTTGGGCCGAATTGAATTCAAAACAAATAAATAAATAAAAAAATTTACTATTCCTGTGAATAGTAATTTTTATTTATTCCAATTCCCAAAGTTCCCCTATCGTCATTCATCAATCCCTAAGCCACTATGGAACCTCATAAATGATCTGTTCAATAATTAAACACATTGAACCATTTATGAACAATTTCTACAGCAATCATATATGCTATTATATTTGTACTGTGCACTGTTAACCATTGATTTTGACTTTGTTGTGTGTGACCTTTTGGGTTCCCCTCAAGTAGGACATGAAATGACTCGTGATAATTTAATCGAACATAAATTATCCTCCGATCAGATGGTCGTTCGATTTCAATAACCAAGGTTGACATCTAGCAACATGCCAAGGCCCCTAAATGAGAAGGAAAGATATATATACCCATTATGTATGCGATTTACATATGATACGGTCCCTCGCCTCACTGTATCCCCACCTATTGACCTAGGGTACGGAAAGTGTCTACCCATATGGTCAAAGGTATGATGTTGATAGTGTCATGAATCGTGCTAACCCAAGAATCTTCCATGATTCTTCCACTGTGGCCACAGTCTCAAGCACTGATCACACATATCAACCCACGAACTGGAATAATACTCTTATAAGAAAATATTATCTAAGAGAGTGGCGATTCTTTGTTGTATCTTTACAAACTTCATTTGTTTCAAAAAATGACCCAATCATACCCTTATGACCGGATCTTTTGAACCGGGGAAGGAGAATGTCAAAGTTATTTGATTCACACATAAGATTGTAACGACCTCAAGTCTAAGGACTAGTCATATATTCGATATATGAAAGTTCTCACAGACACATGGGATAAACACTCTATATAAAAACTTTTGGCGGTCAGTTCGATGGACACGAGCAACTCATGCATCCATGTAATACACCAAGCGGACGGATCTCTGCTAGTAGTCTATGAGATCGGCTACCCCACTTAAGGGCGGATCATATCACCATGCTAGTCTCTCTCTTGAAGAAGATTCATCCTCAAATCTACATCACACATCCTCTATAATTGATGAAGGCGAGAGTTTGAGCCCCACAGGTTCAAGTCTTATTATCTCAAAAAAAAAGGTATGAATATATGGACATATCTCTTCTGATAAATTCTCCCATGTCAATTCGTAAATATATTTATAGAATTATTATAATTAATAAAAGAAGAAACAGAACTAATAGCATTTACTGGCAGAGCAAGTAATTAAACATAATGAGTGTAATAATGTTACAAAATTATATTGATAGTTGAAACCACCATATATCCTTTGAAAAAGGAATGAAATAGATACGCTTGTATGTTATGATTTTAATTTTCTTACAAATGTTAAATTGGATCCTAATTAGTATCCTTTCGGGATTTGTTAACTATATATTAGAAAAATAATATTCAACTATCCTATAAATTATTATAACGATATTTCAGTTCAACTGTTTTTTAGAAATAAGATTTTAGTTTATGTTGATTATAACTCATTTACTCATTTACATTTTTAGCTTGTCTAGCGCCAATAACTCGCCCATGGCCGCTTGCTTTTTGGTAGTATGTATTTTGTATTTTCTTTATTTTTTTTTTGGGGGAGGGGGGTGTGACAACTCAAATACTATTTATATTTCCTAGTATCACTTGTCCAATGTTTTTTATACCTTTTTAAGGGGTGACCTAGACACCTTAGTGCCACATTCGAAGGGGGACATGCTAATGATTGGCAGAATGCACTGAATGCATTAAAAGAAAAGCTAGTATAGATGAGTGTCATGGTAAATCTCACCGCCCTCACCATTTCAAATCTGCAAACAGCCTCTAAAAGTACTGATCATGGTAGATCAAGGGTCCTGGAGCCAAGAACCTATGATGGTGTTAGAGATGCACAAGCACTCTAGAACTTCCTATTTGATATGGAGTAATATTTGCAAGTGGCATGAATAAAAGTTGAAGATGACTATTTTCGATATCAGTACGATTCGATAGTACATGAAAAATTTCTCAGGGCAGATGCTAGATATCTGAGATATGTCTAAAAAAGATAAACTCTTTTATTTCCTTGAGAGGTTGGAGCTTTGGGCAAGGAAAGAGTTACAAACACAACGGGTCAAAGATATATCTTTCACGTATGTTGCTGCTGAACAATTGATGGATTACTCACTCGAAGGGCCTCAATCGAAGAGATCTTTCCATAATTCAAGTGGGAATGACAACGAGAATAAAAAGGTCAGAAGTTAGAACAATGGAAAAAGTAAAGGAGCTAACAATATAGTTAAATCAAGTTTTTCAAGCTTCAAATGGCTTACAACCCAGACTGGACCACCAAAATATGAAGAAATCCTTAAGTTGCTCAATATATGATTGGCCATATCAAGCTGTGGGGTGCCTCAAGAAGTTTACAATAAGCGTACTATTATAACAAGAAAAATAAGAAGAACGATGACATGCAGCTGAGAATAAACTAGAAGGAGAAATATTTAGTCCAATGGTGGCATTGAGAATGCTTAATGTCTTGAACAAACAACTCGAAGCTAAAAAGGCCTCTGGGAAAGGCCCCGTGTTCATTGATGCATTGATTAATAGGTTGCGGAAAAAAATGATTTGGTAGACATGGAAGTTGTTCATAACTTCATCTTTACTGCTGAAGCGAAGCGTCTGAGTCTCAAGTTAGAGTGAGATGTAGGTCGCATGAAATTGCTCAACTCACAGGCGCTACCTACGAGTGGGTTAGCAAAACAAGTAAAGGTGAAGATCGACATGTGGGAAGGTCGAACGGACCTTGTAGCCATTCAGATTAATGACTTTGATATAGTTATTGGAGTATAATTTCTGCTTAAGAAGGGGGTGATCCACGTTCCATTTGTCAGAATTTTATTGATTATGAGAGACCAACCCATAATGGTGTCGGCCAAGGTAAAGCCACAAACCAAGACAAAATTTTTATCCGTAATCTAATTCAAGAAGGGGATTATGAGGCGGGAACCATCCTTTATTTCCATCCCTGCGTCAAATGAAGAAAGGGGAAGAGAAACCATCACACCATAGGTAAATTGTGTGTTGAAATTTTTTGTAGAAATGATGTCCAATCAACAGCCTAATACCTTACCTCCGAGAAAGCCTATTGATCACCAAGTTGAATTGGTATATACTGCCAAACCTTTGGTAATAGTGCCTTATTGAATTGCTCCACCGAAATTAGTAGAGCTTTGAAAATAATTTGATAAATTATTGAAAACGGCTTTATCATACCTTCAAAAGCCCCATGTATTGGGAAAACAACCTCTACTTCCACATAGTGGTAGAATATACATGAAAGAACCCACACGCTTTAAACTTCATGAAGGAATGAAGCCAACGCCGAGATTTCTCGAGCTTACTTGGAGAAAGCCTCAGTTAGGATAAAGTTGTAATATCCTGAACTTTTCAACGTAGTTCTAGAAGATATCTGAATTAAAGTTAAGGAAAATAGATCGGGATGTTTTAAAGTGAAGCTTCGTCACATTGGAAAATGTGTGGTTTCGAGAACCAGTTATGCGACTTCTATTTAAATCGTTATACGCGTAAATATTTGTGGGTTCGGTGATAAAGATAGCAAAAAAACTCCGATTGAGCTTATTCTTGAACCATCAGAGTCGGTTTTCCGAGACGAATAACTTTCGTGTTGAACACTTTTCCAAATTTTGAGTAGAAGGACCTCAATTTAACTGATTTCAGTTTCAGCCCTATGTTAGGGGCCAAAATGTAATAATGCGAGGACCATATTGCAATTTTCGAAAATTTTATTTTATAAAGCCAAAAGTTTTTGATTTCTTACAAAAACACCCCCAAGCCATATACACAAACGTGAGAGGCGAAAGAAGAGAGGGAAAGTAATGGTGGCCGGTGCACAGCCGATAGGCCACCAAATGTGGTGCGCGACGGCTTCGTCCAGACCAGGCCAGCCACGTGGTGGCCGACGATTCTCCTTTTGGCCGCCGAAACAGCGAGAAAAAAGGAGCAAAAAATGCGGCTTCAACTTTTCGATCCCAACCCGTCACTTCGTCTCACGGCCCGAGCCATCTGCCAAATCGAAGCTCTCGAAGAGTACTACAAGTTGGAGGTGACAGATTTTCCATTCCGTGTCCTGTTGCACGCAAAATGAGGAAGGAAGGTTCATATGAATAGTAACCCGTCAGTGAACAGTAGCTCTGATCGGAATTCTGTCAATTCCAATGCGTTCGTGGGATCGTTTGGAGTCCGTATGCCCTCGAAATTTCGGTAAGACCTCCCGGTAAAAATCCGTAAAATTTTAAATTTTCCGCTCAATATTTGGATGTATCCAGTAACTTTGTAGAGTAGTTTAATGATATAAATTAAATTGATTAAGTATTAGTATATAGAATATGTGCTTCTGGTAAAATCCGAGTGAAAACAGAACGATTTTGATCGATCCGATAGAATATGTAAGTTTTTGGTAAAAGTGGGTTTTTGCGTATAAAGATGTGTTTTGGATTTAATGATAGTTATGAGTTATTTATGTCATTATGAAACTATTTAGTTAAATCTGGGTAGGTTCTGAGAGTTCGGAACCCTTCTGTAGCGTTTGCGGAAACTTTTTTCGGAAGATTTTCCTAAAACACATAAACCGGGGTTTTAAGTGAACTAATAGTTTGGAATAGTTTATAACAATGTTTTAAGATTACTGAAACCAAAAGTGTTGAAATCAGACTTGATTTGGTTGTTCCGGAAAGATCCGAGATTTTGTCATAGTTTAGTCGAGAACTCCATAAGTTATTATTCTAACGGCTTTTCGCTATTTGTTTTGGCAAACTTAACTAAGACTTGGAGTTCTCGCGAAGCCAGGTAAGTAATCCATACGATGAGTAATTGAATGATTGATTTGTGTTAAATATATGTATATGGAAATGATTGAAGTGTTTAGGATAAGATGAGGTTAGCGAAGAGATATTCTTGAGAACAGAGTTCGAGATCATGTGTAGTTAAGTTTATCGATCGCCACAGGTATGGATTTTTGTTAATGCTTTAATTTGAAGCGAAATATTTGATGAGCTTAATGTCTATGTGTATGCATGAATGTACGTAAGGCTATGAACCTGTAACGATATGAAAATGTGTATGTGAATGAATATGAATATGTATTTGTGCATGTATATGGTGTTAAGACATGTATAGGTTCGGTATACAGAATCGGTGAATGGAGGCAATCCATAATTTTCTAAATTGATATAAGCTAAGCCCTTTGAATAAGTAAAGTACGTGGATGAATGGATGTGTTTATGAATTAATTTTTCTAATAAGAATTCTGGAAACAGTGTGTATTTGATTGATAAGTAACAGACATGAAGATTGTAAAATGCTATGGTATGGGAATTCGAAGTAATACGTATGAATATATGTTTGATGTATATACGTATGTATACCGGATGATAAGCAATGTTTGACATGTATGTGCTTGTGTATGTAAGATCGTGTGATAAAATTATGTCATATGTGATGTGTGATGTGTGTATGTTGATTGGTTGATAGTTTCGCAGTAGTAGTCGAGCTGGTTAGGATCCGTTCGAACGGAATTCATGTCATACCTATTCTAAAATAGGTAATGAGTCTCGTACGAGCATTGTGTGCGTAAGCCAGCCATATGTTTGTATTGTTTGACAATGTGTTCTTTGGTGAATTGATTGTTATCTATGCTCCATGGTTGGTTGCATGATGATTTCATGTAGGTCTGTGTGTATGCGCGTGTATGATAGAACTCGTAAAATATACAGATATTGTATGCTTATGTGAAATGAATTTGAAAACTAATGTGAGCATTAGATGTTATAACACGTGTTTGTTAAGTTGTATTGGAACATATGTATATGTTTAAGAACTCTAAAATTGTAATTTTATGTATATAAGAAACGTGTGCTACACTATGTACGAATGCATATGAATCTCGAATGTTAAGCCATTGTAAGGTTACGACATTTGAAGAAAGATAAAAGAGGTTTGTTTTGGTATAGAAGAAAGTTTATTTGGTTTACTGAATTGATGGTATTTCATAGATATGCATTCGTAGTAAAGTTTAAGAACGTGACTTCAAGTTTTTTGTGATTGGAATGGTTTCTATGTAAAAGGACATATTGTATGATTTGGATGTTTGGTTAATAGATTAGCGTATATGTGAATATGTAGACATGAGAATTTGACATGAGTTAAGCATAAAGGATAATAATAAGCTAATAAATCAAACTTGTAATAATTTAGTAAATTTGATAAACAATTGATATATTTGATTTGTTTGTTTGTAATACTAGTATGGTTACTTACTGAGTTTTAATAACTCACACCAAACCAGTTGTTAGTTTTGCAGGTTGGCTACCAGATGGGTCAACTACTCCAACTTTGAAGTCATGTTCGAGAAGTGGATCACCCAAGTGACAGTCACCGTCGCAAGTGTCCTGGGAAAAGTTTTAGAAGATTATGATATCTGATTTATTGTTTTATGATATGGTGGGCACAGAGCCCTTGAGTGTTGATAGATAGTGTGGACCTGAGGTCCTTTTATTTGTTTGGAGTATTCTTGAATTGCCTTTGATGCTGGACTGCGATCCATATTGTCCAGTTTTTAAGATACATCATGCCGAATTTTCGGTAAATTCAGAGGCTTATGGAGATGGGTCAATCCTGTCTCTTACCAGTAGCATCCTGCATTTGGCGGGGTGTTACAAAAGTAGTGGGTGGATCATACTAGAAGGCCATTAGAGTTCCAACCTAGAGACTTAGTTAGAGGTGGTAAAATGAATCAACGAATCGAATTCATGTCGAATACTAAACGAATCAAATCAGAATGTGTCACATTCAAATTTGATTCGTTTATTAAATGAAACCTAATATTTATATTCGGATTCGATTCGTTTATTGGTTTAAACAAAATTAAACGAATTGAATTGAATTTTGTATTCATTTAAATATAATTAAACGAATCGAATCAAATACTCGATTCATTTAAATTAGATTAAGATGCTTTATATAGTTATTTTTGAGGATTTATTTTACAAATAGTTAATTACTAAAAACAACCTTCTTGATTAATAATTTTGTTCTAAAATTTTAAGGATAAATTTGTAATATAATTAAATGGATATTAAACCAATTTGATTCATTTAAGATTCGTTTAATAAACGAATCCTGAGCGAATAAATGAATTAATGAGCTCAATTATTAAACGAATCTAATTGAATTGATCCATTTATTAAACGAATAACTTTTTCTAAACCCATATTTACTTTAAAAAGAATTCAATCGAACGAATAAACAAAACCCAAATTATCATCCCTAGACTTGGTGCTAATCAAGTTAAATCCATAACATATAAGAAAACAAAGACAAGAGATTGGTGATAAAGTGTGAAGGTCACGTTGCCGTCTTCGAGAAGGTGGGGAAGGCGTCCTACAAAGTGGAGACTCCAGCATGAATGATTTATATGCTTTATCGCTTTGTTGCGATGTGAATGCATTCCTAATTGATGTTTATTTAACTTTCCCTGAATCTTGTTCAATCATTTTATAAATGATTAACCATGAGTTAACCAGTGTTGTACGAATCTATCTTGGGGATCCCTAAAATTTGACCCATGACTTCGGCAGTTAATACAATTAATTTTAATGGTTTTTCTAACTTTGATTTTTAAAAAGACAAAAATAACTTTATACAATATATTATCAATATATTTTCAATTATGAAAATGTTTCTACGTATGAGTATGACACAACTATTTTCATATCATAAAAGCAATGGAGAAGGGAGAATTTTGCGAGAGTATCAATCATAAATCTCTCCACTTTATTACTTGGTGAAATAACGACAATTAATTAACAACATTATTTTTACTGGATCATAAGCATAAAAATAAAGTGGATTTAAAAGAAACTTCAAATAAAAAAGTAATTCCATTCCATTTCATGTATATAGTGTTTTGTAAATGAAAAATGTGATGTATACTTTTATTCAAACTAAATATAATTTGAGTACATAAATATCTAAAAATTCTCATATTTAATGGGCTTACTGGATATAATTTTTTATTTTTTTTAAGTCCTAAAAGATATATAAAATTTAGGACATGTTTAGTGGAGCGTTAACGCTTTATCAAATGGTAAATTAACGCTAGTGTCAATACTCACAAAACAATAATCTCACCACATGAGATTATTTGTTTGCATTAGTTTATATTTTAGCGTTTGTTCCATAACTTATAAGTTAGTTTGTATTTTCTAACAATATTCTGTACTGAATGCACATTTGGAGGTGGGGAGGAATTGTTCGAAGACAAAGAGCTAAAAAATATATAAAATGTAATATTTGATATATAGTTTAGTGAGGTGGAAATATCTTTAAGACAGCACAAATAAATTTGAGCATAAATCAACACTTAATAATATATTATTCTTTTATAGAAAAATAATTCTAGATAAATTTAATCTAATTTCATGAAGATAAAATTAAAAACAAAGTAAAAACCTTCCAAAACAGAAGGAAAAAAATAGGGAGGGGAGAGAAAAGATTTAATTATCAATAGTGGGTCTACAATTCTATGAATTAAGTCTGTAATAAAAGATAATTAACTAAGTTTTAATATTAACCATTAGATGACATATAATCTAATGGTTAAGATTTTCTGTATAAATGTGCCCTTGAACCTATCCCTATATATACACATATATGTGTGTGTATATATATATATATGTATATATATATCCTTGTATTTCTTTGAAGCAAAAGCAATGGTGATTAAGAGATTGAAGATGTGCATAGAGATGGTGAAATTTGTCATAAAGTTAGTTATAGTTGTTGCAGAAGCAGTTGGCATAGTGATTCAGCACAATATGTTACCACCTAATATTATTTCATCAACTACTACTTTTGTAGCTTCTGCTCCTCTTGTTGGAATTATTCCATAAAAGCTTCCTTGTATTTCTTTGAAGCAAAAGCATTAATGGTGATTAAGAGATTGAAGATGTGCATAGAGATGGTGAAATTTGCCATAAAGTTTGTGATAATTGTTGCAGAAGCAGTTGGCACAGTGTTTCAGCACAATATGTTACCACCTAATACTATTTCATCAACTACTACTCTTGTTGCTCTTGTTCCTCTTGTTGGCATTATTCCATGAATTTTCTTTATTTTTCTTCAGCAGTAGTATTGTCTGGTTGGTTTTAGTTTAATTTGTGTCCCTTTTTTTTTTTGCCTTTGCCAGAGATGGGTTTCATATCTGTAAGATAAATAGCTTTATATGGTAATCCAATGTGAATCTTTTATTATCAATGTTTTTTAATATATAATTTTTTTTCCCCAGTTTTGTGTATGAATCATAAATAATCAAACTTTTGAAAAAAAATAATTCCTCCGAGTTGAGCAAATTAGTTGGATGAGCAGATGAGGAGGAAGAAGGAGAATTTTGAATTACTAATGCAAGTAAAGTCCTTGGAGACGTATCCCAAGGAAAATAAATTTGAACTTTCATGTCTGCTACCGGTTTTGACAAACGTTCATGTTACACACTGGAATACACTGACAAATTACTTTCAACGTATGACAATTTAAACGAATTTATACTAAATTAATAGTGAAGATTTCGCAGAGAGAATTATAGAATATTTTTTTCTGGTAAAATAATAAATAGGGTTGGCAAATGAATCGCATCTTGAAAAGTCCATCATTAAATTCAAGTGTTATTTGTTAATATTTTTAAGATATTTGAATAACTCAATTTATTATTAAATTTTGAGTTGATTCTCATAGTATATCAATACACATGCAACTAATTTCATGTTTTGAAAAATTTCATATTTATTGGCAGAATTTACATGTTTAATGGTTTAAGTTACATGTTCAATGACAAAAATTACATATTTAATCAAATGTATCAAATACTATTGGGGTACTGTAGATGGACCCATATAGATTTGTCAAACACTTGGTTAATATTTCAACAAAAAACCCAATAATTCACAATTAATTAATTCATACAAAAATACTATCTAACCCTTGAAAAATTATATAGAGCAGCTATCAATATGTCAAAATTAGTATTTTTATTATATTTTTTTTAATTATTTTTAAATACAAACTTCTAATCCTAAAAACATATATAACTGATCTTATATTTGATTCTGGTATAAATAACATGCAACTCTCATGTATTTTATTAGACTCCCTCTCCTTTGTTATCTCGTTGACATTAATGAAACAATTCCAACAACTCCTATGAATTAATAGGTAAGCAATCCATCACACTTGAAGGTGATCAAATAAATATAATGCAAATTGCATTAGTTAATATCATGATGCAGAATCATTATTCTATGGATAAGATGAAAAAAATCATTTGTTAACTTATGTTATGTGCAAATCAATATATTAATTCCTTCCCATTAGTATATGTTTTTATATAATAATGTCTAATACAAAAATATACAAGAAGGAAAAGTAAAAATCTTTACACACATCATACAAGTTATACACGTTAAATTTCGTCTTCGATCTACAATCGAGAATTTGTATATTAGGGACACTAGCAATCCTACAAAACAAAGGCAAAGTGAGTACAAAGTTTCTACCCATCGGTATTGTGGATGTCGTAGGCACTCTGACGCTCAAGTCAGTGACATAGATGAGCAGAAAGAAAGGGAAGAATAAGGTTTGGGGTTAACTTAACCTTCGTAAATTTTCGTGAGGGCGGTAGATTGGTATTTGGGGGGTTATGTGTTCTTTGAGATCTCGAGTATGAGAGCCAAAACTTGAATGAATCAATCCATTGGACCCCCTCTCCTTTTATAGGTATGAAGTAGCCTTCAAGTCAGATTAGGATTCTTTGGAAGAGTTATACCGCAACTTTATTTATGAAAGAGTAGTTGAATCAGGGTTAAATCAAGAGTGCCTAGATATCCGGGATTATGCATAATCTCTATAGTAGTTGGATTAGACTACCATGTTTGCAGGTAAATCGTCATGATCCAAAGACTTAGTTTCCTTATTAAGAAGGAATCATGGAGTATACTGGCCCGATAATGTCGAATGGGATATCAAGTAACATTATTAGGATCTTGTTGAAACCTTTATAAGTCGTATGGGCCTTTGGAAGCCTCTAGGCCGTTTGGACCTTTGCCAATTATGGCGTATGGTCTCAAAGGCCCCACCTATGACTCATTCGAGTAGACTCAGGGCTGTCTAGTGCTAATTAGGCTTTGTCTGATATGTGAGCCTGAGACATAATGATATTTGGGTCAATGGCCCAATTTTGGCTCATACAGTTTGTCCCTTACTCTCTAAATCAACGAGTCTTTGGCCTAGAGAGTATCCTTACATGGGTGTCGTATGAAACCACCATGTCATTTGGAATATCGGCATTGCTTTAGACCAGAAGAAGGTCATGCTACATAGATAAGGGTTCAGAAGTTTTCTCAGTCGACTGGACCATTTTACGATCCAAAAGGTTCTCTGACCTTACGAAGGTCATTAGGGAATGTCCCGTCGACTAGATTAGATGAAGGTCTAGGATAATCTTCAGTCGACTAGACCTGAAGAAGGTCCAAGTGAGTCTTCAATGTCGTTTGGACCAGATCAAGGTCCAAGTCTTTAACTTAACTCGACAAGAGTCATGAGGAATATTCTCGTCGAGTGGACTAGATGAAGGTCCATGATAATCTCCAGTCGAGTAGACCTGAAGAAGATCCAGAGGAGTCTTCAATGTCTTCTGGACCAGATGAAGGTCCAAGCCTTCAACTTGACTCAACAAGAGTCATGAGGAATGTTCCCGTCTACTGGACCAGATGAAGGTCCATGATAATCTCCAGTTGACTATACCTGAAGAAGGTCTATAGGAGTCTTCAATATCGTCTAGACCAGATGAAGGTCAAAGTCTTCAACCTGACTCAATAAGAGTCATGGGGAATATTCACGTCGACTTGACCAGATGATGGTCTAAGATAATCTCCAGTCGACTATATCTGAAGAAAGTCCAAGGGAGTCTTCAATATCGTCTGGACCAGATGAAGGTCCAGGTCTTCAATCTTGACTCAACAAGAGTCATGGGGAATCTTCTCGTTGACTGGACAGGATGAAGGTCCAGGATAATCTCCAGTCGACTAGACCTGAAGAAGGTACAAAGGTGTCTTTAATATCGTCTAGACCAGATGAAGGTCCAGATCTTTAATCCTAACTCGTCAAGAGTCATGGGGAATGTTCCCGTCGACTAGACCAGATGAAGGTCCAGGATAATATCTAGCCGACTAGACCTGAAGAAGGTACAAAGGCGTCTTCAATGTCTTTTGGACCATATGAAGGTCCATGTCTTCAATCTTGACTCAAAAAGAATCATGGGGAATATTCCTGTTGACAGGATCAGATAAAAGTTTAGGATAATATCGAATTGACTAAACCTGAAGAAGGTCTAGGGAAGTCTTCAATGTTGTCTATACCAGATGGAGGTCCAGGTCCTAACCCTGACTTGACAAGAGTCATGGAGAATGTTCATGTCGACTGGATCAGATAAAGGTTCAGGATGATCTCTAGTCGACTAGACCTGAAGAAGGTCCAGATGAGTCTTCAATGTTGTCTAGACCATATGAAAGTCCAAGTCTTCAACTTGACCTGTCATATGACTAATGTTGACGGGACTCCAAGTTCCATAAAAGGGACGATGTTGGTCGGTCCCACCGTATCGATTAGTACTGTTGTGTTGACTGGAACCACTATGTCATATGATATTGCTTGTGAACTTGAAACTACAAACATGGTTAGTGATAATGAGAGAACACTTTTACCCGTCCACTGGAGATTATGCCGGCTGAACCCGTTGGTGATTCTTGGGTGTCTACTAGAGTAAGGACTATGTTATGTCGTCTAGACTGGAAGGAAATCCTTTGATGTTATCTGGAGTATATGATAGTCCCTTCATATCTTACGGACCAAAGGAAGGCTCTTTGATGTCACCAGATGCCCTTCTTGGTCGGCTAGAAAAAAATGTCACTTATTCTATGTCGTTATGAAAAGATGTCATTGATAGTGGGTGCCTCTTTATCGACTGGGTCTGTTGGAAGTTGGGGAATATGTTACTGCATCGACTGGGGGAGACAAACTACCCTTCATATCGTCTAAGCTAAATATGTATCTCCCAAACTATATGGTTGAATCTTCGAAGGGTGGATTGTCCCTAGGTGATAATGAAGTTCTCTACTTTCTAAGCGTAGAACCCGGTTGGGTTTCCCGAGATAGGCCTCAAAGGTTTAAGGCCCACATCTGCTCGATATTGTAGCCCTAGTGAGTGTTCCGAGGTGGCTTTAGGCGGGAAAAGAGGTGCCACTTGGGAGAGGAGCATAAGTGAGATTTGGAGGCTCATTTTTTTCATTCCAATGATTCATTTAAGTTTGCCAGTGGGAAGAGCTCTCAACTCGTTCAACGTATTTTTCTGCCTTCTTGTTTTGTTCTTCAGTTTCTTCAATTGTTCATAGAGTAGATTCAATCTGTTCTTGATTAATTTTGGCTATTTGATCGTTAGGGGTTTGGTAAGATTTAAGAAATTATGTTTGAGGATTAGGGTAGTTTAATCCTTAGGGAGTAAAGATCCCAAAGACTTGGTTGTTTATAAGCTTAACATTATGTAGTCGTTTGAACAGATTTCGAGTGATAGTTTTAGTGATACCCCTATAGAGATGTATGTCAGATCTTCTGATAGAGCTTTAGGGTCTCCTAGTGAGTCGGCTAAGGAAGAAGCCGGTTTTGAGTGGTTGCATGAATGTTTATATGAGGCTGAGATACTGACAATATTCAAGCCACCCCTAGGAGTGCCTAAGGACGTAAGACCACTCAGGACCTTACCTGAAACGGGGGAGTCAAATGGGAACCTGAGCACGAGCGAACCAACAAATATATTAACCAGGAACCGTTGGATTCGAGCGACCGAACAATCGATGATAGAAATGATATTGAGTTATAGATTCCCTAATTCGGTTGAGATTAGGTTGGCTAAGTCGAGTGAAAGAATTGACTAGAAAATACTTAAATGGAAAGGGTTCTACGAGCGTCCCTTTGCTGATGGGCTAAGGTTCTCAGTGCTTAAGCTATTATATGAGGTGCTGAATCACTAAGAGTTGGCCCCCTCGCAATTGATGCCCAACACTGTGAGGATATTATTATCGATTGAATGCCTGTCGTTTGAGCTGGGAATTGATTTTGGGGTGATAGATTTGTTGTATACCTACCACCTGAAAGAGTACTTGACGGAGAATGAGAGATACCATTTGTATCTTCGACAGAAGAAATATCATTTAGTGCTGGGGCTCACAACAAACGATAGGGGAGACTGGCAGAAATTTTACTTCTTCGTGGGGGGAGATTATCTTTGGGTTGGTGGAGCTGGCCGAATCCCTGAGCAATGGAGTCCATCAAGTGAGTGTTTTCCTTCATTTTTCTTTAATTACTTCGATTGACTAGAGCTCATTTCTTTTCATTTTGTAGGTCTACTCCATAATAGAGCATTCAACACCACTAACAGCATCGTCTCAAATATGAAATACATCTTGTACCTGCCTACTCTTGAAAGAAATTGGAGGTCTCTTATGGAAGAGAGAAGACTAAGACTAACACCACTGTGGAAGGATATTTTGATATGAAAGGTATCCATTTGGCTCTTAGTAGACTAATATTGGTCGTGGTAGTGAGTACTTGGTCATGTCGACTGTTCTTTGGAAGGCTTCTATTTTTTAAAGCCACTAACAGACGAAGAAATTTTATACGCAGCAGAGATCATGTCGGGTCGCTTCAAACTTCATTCTTTTAAATAGGCGGAGGCTAAAAAGAATAACAAGAAAGTAAAAGAGAAAGAGCTTGAGGCTTTGGAAATTCAGGCTAATGTATCAAAGGTATGGTGTCAATTAGGCCTCCTTATGTTATACCAAGGAAATTGACTGAGATGACAGGGGCATCCGAGAAAAATAAATATATAGCCGAGCTAAAGGAGGACTTGAAGAATGTTATAGTCAGAATCCTTCATGGCTGGACTGCCAATTTTGAACCCTTTTAACCTTTCAAAGTTTGCCAAAAGGCTCTTACTTGAAGAAGACGAGCATCGGCTGGCCGAGCTGGGCTCCCTGGAGTCCATCAAGAAATCTGTGGCTTTGAATTACCAGGTATGGATTCTTAATAGTTATCTCATTCTTTTTTTTATTTCGTCTAGTGGATGCTAACCCTAGCATTTTCCAAGCCCTCAAATGTAACCCGTTTGTCCAAGAGTACATCGAGTCGAGCCAATGATGAGTAAGAGATTTGGAGAAATTCAACACAACTGTAAGGATGGATAATGCTGAGCTGAAAGCAGCGCTTGAATCTTCTGAGAAGAAGGTGAATAGGGTCGAGAAAAAGGTTGAGTTGACTTGGGTGATGCTGAAACTAGAGCGAGACTTGTCCAAGGCCCGAGAAAGAGGCCTTTAAGGAAAATGTGGAGTTATTGAGGAATGAGAAGAACTAATGGAGCGATTGGAGAGTCACCTATGAGGCCATGTCAGCTGAGCTAACCTATGAAGCAATTCCAGACGGGGGAACATAAAACATAGACTCCTAAGAAATGGATCAAGGAGCACGCTATGTTTGAGGCCGGGCTCCCATCATCGGATGAAGAAGTGGAGGAGGATGAGGAAGTCATCCCCGGGGGTGAATGGGGTTATGAGGCCGCAGCGGAAAATGTTGCAGTTGAGGAGAAATCTGCTGAAATAGAGTAGGTTCCTAAGGATGTTGAAGTAAATATTGTGGAAACTGCTGAATGGTCTGGTTAGCGGGAAGTAAAGACTGCAAAAATAGAGGTTGACCATTTTTCTAACACTCAAGATACCCCTATCATCGACATCCCTCCTGCTGAAGTCCCATATTCTGAAGGCATTGAAGACTGGCTTTCCATTTTGTATTAGCTTGTTTGATGTGTATCTTATTAATAATCTAGTTGTTTGGTTAGTTTTTTGACTAAAAAATCTTAGTTTGAGGAAGACGCTTCGACTCTAGTGTTGCCTTAAGTCTTTGGATCAGATGAAGGCCAAGTCCAAGTTGCTTCAGTTTAAAGTCACCTTAAGACTTATGCTTGATCGTGTGGTCTTTATGTTAACTTGAGGTTCATGTTTATATGAGGAATAAATCTTAGTTGTCTGGGATCAATGTCGGCTCAGAACGTAGGCTCAAAATGAAGCCAAGTCTTGATGCCTTGGTAGCATCGTCAACTCAAGACTTCAATGTCTTATGAGATAGATAAATTTGATCAACTTTATTTTACTAAGGGGGATTGTCCCCAAGTCTTGAGTCTAGCAACAATAGTAAATTTGGTAAAATTTAAGAGAAAATTCCTACAAGTAATAGTCTCTTTGCCCCTAGTTAGAGAGTGGCCTCTTACCGAGTGGTCAGTTTATAACTACTAATTGGTTTAGCTCTAGCTGTAGAATCATTTGAGACGCATAATGTTCTAGCTGTTTTGGATTGGCTTTCTATATGTTGTCCTCAACTTATATGTTATTTGTCGAACAACCTTTGTAATGACCATATAAGTCCAAGCTTCCTCTACCCAATTTCTTTAGTGTTCTGAAAGAATTTACGTAGGACCCATTCTTCTTCTTTTAAAGCTCGACACCTGAAATTCTTGTTAAAGTGTTTAGCCATCCTCTGCTGGTGGGCAACGAGTCGTATCAAGGTGTGTTACCTTAACCCGTCATTGGTGTCGAGGCTATGACTCATAATCTGTCTGTTAGATTCCTCTTAGAGTCATTGGTAGCATGGGGATGTGATGCTTCCTTCGGCTGGAAAGACTACTTCGGCTCCAAATACTAGTGAGAATGGTGTTTCGCTAGTCGACGAGTGAGCTGTCATTCGGTAGGAATAAAACACTCATGAAAGCTCGTCTGCCCATGCTCCTTTAACTTTCTCCAGTCATTTTTTTAGTGTACTGATAATAATCTTGTTTGAAGACTCGACTTGACAGTTAGCTTGTGCGAAGCGTGTAATTGAGAAACTGAGTTTGATCCCCCAATTTCTGCAAAAGTCTTGAAATCAATGACTGATTAATTTTGAGCCATTATCATTCACTATCTCTTTTGGTAGTCGGAAACAATAGATGATGTTCTTCCAAATGAAGGTTTTGACTTCACGGTCTCGTATCATGGCGAGGACCTTAGCTTCAATCCACTTGGAGTAGTAATCTGTGAGTAAAAGCATGTAGACTCATTGACCCGGAGCTGTTGGGAGTTTTCCTACGATGTCCATGTCCCATTTCACGAATGGCCAAATAGATAAAATAAGGTTGAGTCTCTCAGACGGTATGTGTGAGACTGGGGTGAACCTCTGACATTTATCACATTTACGGGCGAAGTCTGCTACATCGGCTCACATGGTGGGCCAATAATACCCTACTGTGTGGGCTTGGCATGCCAAACTTCTTCCTTCGAAGTGGTTCATACATTCTCATTTGTGTCACTCAGCAAGCATGTATTGGGCTTCGTCGAGAGTGACGCACTGAGGTAGGGCCCAAAATAGGATATCTTCAAGAGCTGATCATCATACAATGTGAACCTCACAACTTGACACTGGATTTTTTAAGCTTCGATCTTTTCGGATGGAAGTGTGTCGTATTTTAGATATTTCTCCAGCGGAGTCATCTAGAAGTCGACTGGACTAAATGAGGAGATGTCTCTGGTCTCTTCCTTCCAGATGGCTGTGTTGGACAATTATGACCCATAGCATCACTATTTGTACAAAACATTATGTTGTTGTACAAATTAACTATGTGATAAAGGAAATTGCTCTTTTATCATTTGTAATTAGATTACCGGGATATATAAATGATAAAAGTCCATATGATTAGTACCAGATTAATAAGATATGAGACAATATTAATCCATGTAAGGTTTAATCATTAAATATCCCTAGTTGTAGTATTATCGAGACTGGACATCGATAATGCGGAATAGACTAGTATTACACTTGTGCGTGTTATGGGAGCATAACGACATAGTTCTCATATATTTGGGTATTGGATACTCATGCAAGTGTAATAAGAGGTTGTGTTTACTGATGGTACGGAAACAGCTTCGCTCTGGATAGACCCCTCGGAATCCCAATGGTAGTATGACTATGTGTCTCTGGGAGTCCGAATCAGGGTAGGTGTATTTGGTCTTAACCTGACACTTTCATCGCTAATACTTGCGACAATCAATATACTTTGGTTTTGGTCGTCCGGGGCTTTAACAGGTTCTGTGTACGCCTCTTCTGGGTATATTGAGAATCGTAGTGTATTGGATGTGATGTTAAGATGGAAGTATCACTTCAGTCATATGGAGATGATGATCACGTAGGATACGGAACTAGTACTCTTGTATACTGCAGCTATCGGGATAATATGACAAGGACATGATTATCCGATTATAGAGACTAGTTACTAGAGATCTGATATGTGCTTCGTACGGGGCATATACAATTCCAGCCACAGGCCTAGCATGTGACATCTGATACTGGATCGTAATACGCAATACTATGTATACTATGCCTGACAAAGATTACATATTCGTTTACAGAATATTTTTGGAGAATTGGGTTGGCATGGTGTTTTGCTAGAAGCCAAACATGTCTTGTAAATCGGTAAGGACGTGGTACTGGGTACGCACGTATTTGGATAGTCCGATAACCGTATTTACTGCCAACATATCCAGGGATCTCTTGGGTCGCATCCCGAAGATTCACCGATGATGTTTGACTCGAACAAAATTAATCTGGGATTAATTATGAGAGAGAAAATTAATCTGGGATTAATTACGGTAATAAATTAATCTGGGATTAATTAAAAGAGAAAGAATTAATCTGGGATTAATTGCGTCGAGAATTTATCTGGGAATAAATTCGTCAAAGAGATAGAACACGATTAATTTGGAATTAATCGGTAAAGTAAATTTAATAGTTAAATTAGATTTTACTGTTTAATTTATTTAATTGGGCTAAAATAATATATTAGATATATTAATTGAAATTAGATTTCAATACGGAATTAAAGTTGGATTTTAATTCAAGCGAACAAATTAATTTGGAATTAATTCGCGAGCGATTTCCATAATAATTTTGCTAGGCATTATTATTTATTTAAATTGGATTTAATTATGTTGCGACGGAAAATTCGTTTAATCGGATTAAACGAACCCAAGCCCGAAGTGTGTTGAGAAAGCCACTTGAATTTTGAATTAAAGTGGGTCCCACCAACTTACATCACATGTCTATCAAGTGTCAACTTCAGTGATGGAAGTGGTTGGAGGCATTAAATGCCATTTTCCCTCCAACACTTTGCCTTTGCTTTGGAAAAAACATATACACCTTTTGAAAAGTGTAATTGGTAGTTTTTGTTTTAGAAACAAAACTCAAAACTCTTCTCTCTCTCTTTTCTCTACCTTGGCCGAATGACCTTGAAGGATCTTGGCCGAATGGCCATTGATCTTGGACGATCGGATCACTTCTTGGCCGAATGGCCATACTTCTTGGCCGATTGGCCATGGTTCTTGGCCGAATGGCCTTGCCTCATCAAGGCCGATTGGATCCCTCTCTCCTAAGCCGAATATTGCTTCTCTTGGAGGGCGATTTTGAGCTTATTTTGTTCTAGCTAGCACTTAAAGGAGTCAAGTGAAGGTGATAGGGATACTTACCCGAGAGTTTGGAACTCGATCTCAAGCTCCGAAGCTTCCAAGACATCCAACAAAGAAGGAAAAAGTTTTGAACTCAATCCAATCAATGTGAGTATTCCGCAACTCTCTTTTTATTTATTCACAAAAAAATCACAACTTAGAGATCTTGGCATGTTCTAGGAACACTAACAATTGTATCAGAGCGATCTAAGTTTGATTTGGAATTCTAGGGTTGATAAACTTTAATTTGGGAATTTTGTGTTTGGAGCTTGATTTTCCTAAATTGATGACTTGGTTGAGCTTATATGATATTAAATTGGATTTGTATGTCATTGATTTTGTGAAAAATTGATTAGATTAATTTTCCCCAAATTCACATGCTTGGCCGAATATACCCTAGAATTAGCTCATGGGAATTTTAGAAATTTGACATATTGGATGTGTTGTTGGCATGATAGAAATATTGAATGTTGATTTAAATTGGATTGAAATCAAATTGAATGATTTTTGTATGCCTTAGCCGTGAGCCTTGAAGCATGTTATAAGAATGATTTTGCTTCAATTTGTGTTGGACATGAATTGGAAATGTGGAGCATGATTAATTGATTTAATTAGTGTTTTGGAAATATTGGATTAGTTAATTAATTATGTTAATTACACTTGAATTGAATTAATTTGTAATTTGGAATAATGAGTTAATTTAATTTATTGTATTTGGGCTTAATGGGCTTGGTTGGGCCAAGTTTGGTTTAGGATAATTGGTTGGATCCAATTGGGCCTAAAACCATTTTCATAAAGTCCAAATATGATAATTGGGACTTTAAAATTTTAATTGGGTCTAATGGGCCTAAATTGATTTTTGGCATAGGGTGATTCCTAATTGGGCCTTGGCATCTTGGGTTTGACCCATAATTGCCAAAACCCACACTTAAAGAATTAATTGAAAGCCCATTGGACTTCAATTGAATAATATCGGATACTAATTGGGCCTTTGAGACCCATAAAGATTGGATTTGGAATCCAAGTCTAAAAGGCACAATTGAAAGTGTAGTTATTTAATTTGGAATTAAATATGAATTAATATTGAATATAATTTAAATTGGATTTAAAATTATAGTTCGATATAATTCAAGAATACTTACTTTGAGTATTTATTCTTAAACGAGTTAGACTCGCGCAAATCAAATCGTTGTTTGAACATTGGATGGTCATTAATCAAAGATTAATTAATTGGATTAGATTGATTGATAACATGCTTTGTGTGAATACTTGGATGTATGAATGAATAATGTATATCGGATGGATATTAGAAGGGTGAGGGAAATTTTGGAAATTATTGTAATAAATTTAGAATTTATTAAATTGGACCTGCGTGTCCAGCCTATTACCTCTTTTCTCATTGTATTTCTCTTCTCACCAATTCCCCTCAATGCAAATGAGGTTTCTTTAGAAGTATTATGTAATTGGGTAGAAGTAAGAATAGTGCTAGCAGGAGAGAGGAAATGAAGAGATTTGTTCTAGGAACAAATTGTATATATATCCATCCGCATATCATTATTATTTTATTTTGCGCCTTATTATGCTTTTAGAATGCATGTTTAAGGGTGTATGATGAGACCTAATCAAAGATAATTAATTGGTTGCCAATTACACGAAAAACCCTCAACAAATATTAAGTGCTTTCATTCCATTGAATGATTCATTCTCAAGATCCAAGATTGGCACTGGTTTGTTGGCCAAAGTCAAGACCTTTGTCCATCGTGCATGTGTTTGAATCATGAAGGCTTTGTTCCATATCGCATGTCTTGTCCAAGTTGTGATTTGTTGGCCAAAGTCAAGATCACTTCTTGTCCATCGACATCGATTACGAAGCTTTCCAAGGTCAATGAGTCACGCTTAACTAGAATCATTAAGCTTGTTGTGCCAAAGCCAAGGCTTAGTTGATTTAGAGGAAAATGTTAGGCAATATATTGGATATATTGGCATATATCGGATATATGTTTCGGACTTGGATTTCCACCTACATGATCTAGGAATTGGATGAAATCCAATTGATCTTAGAGATCTACCTAGTTAAGTTTCATACAATTTGTTGGCCAGAGTCAAGATTATGTGTTATTTAACGGGATCCTAGCCCACTAGGAAACTAGGTTTGCCGAGTACTCCACAGAGGGTTAGAGGCTCGCCGAAAAATAGTGGGAGGCAAATATTAAATTTGTAATTTCGTTTAGATACTTGCCAATACGCGCTCATTTCATTTTTCGTCATTAATATTTAATTGTTGTTTTAATTTAACAGTTGGACTGTATTCAAACTACTTCATTTGTAGTTGGTTATATAATTGGATCATAGTAATCAATACATCTGAATGTAACTGAACAATTGTAGTTGATTATATAGTTAGACTATAATAATCATTGCATTTAATTGTACCCGAAATCCTTGATTGGATAGTTGGACTATAGCAATCAAGATGACTGAAAGATTAGCGTTTAAAACATAATCCTGGGTGAAAATGTACTTAAACGGCTCTAATTTTCAGATTGGGAATAGAACTTTAGGATAGTCCTGGGAACTCAGAAGTTATTTTATTTGATAGAGAACCTCTCGAGCTTGAGCTTGAAGTTGAGCAAATAGTGGAGCATGAGCTTTGGAAGACTCATAGTGATGATAATTTTAGTGCTCAATCCGTTATGCACAGCCAGAGCTTCTTAAAATGACATATCCCAAGTTGTCTGCCTAAACTGTGGCAAACGGGGTCACTAGAAGTGTGACTGTCGTATGGACAAGGCAGACATGAAGGAAGTGAAAGCGGGACAAGGTTCCGGCTTCAAGTATGTTTGTTATAAACATGTGCACTGCTGGTTTTAAAATTGGATTTTAGATACTGGATGTGGTATATAAATATATATACTGATGTGCGAAATCTGCTGATAATCAGGAGACTAGCTTCAGTTGAGATCGACCTATGAGTCGAAAACGGGACGAGAGTCGCTGTTTTGGCTGCGGGAACCTAAGTTTAGGAACTACCATTTGGGTATGTACTTAAATTAGGAAACTCTTATAATGAACCTAGTTTGACTAGAAACATTATCTCTATATCTAGTATAACCTGTTGCGGGTATACCTTTATATTCTAGAACACTAAGTGTTTTGTTTATAAAGATGATATTGAGATAAGATCATTATATGTGAATAAAAGTATTTATATTTAGAATATAAATTAAATCTCATACGTATAACATGACAAACAAATAGCTCAAACTGAAATAATCAGATGAGACTTATTTGTGGCATTGTTGTCTGGGACACATAAACAAAACTCATATATCCATACTTTCGAAGAGTGGATACTAGGACGGATTTGATTCTAAATCATATGATATCTACGAATCTAGTTTATTAGGCAAAGTGCCTAAAGCACATTTTACTTGGTAAAAGTGCAAGTGCTACCGATCTGTTAGCCCTCGTTCATAGTGACTTAAGCGGGCCCATGTCTAACTAGGTTAAATGTGGATATGAATACTTCGCAACCTTTACAGATGTAGCATCGCGTTACGGTTATGTGTTTCAAATGAAACACAAATCGGAAACTTTTGAGTAATTCAAAGAGTTTCGACACGAAGTAGACAGACAAACCGGCTAAAGTATTAAACCGACACGGTTAGACCGTGGTGGAAAATACTTAGGTAATAAGTTTATCGATTACCTGAAAGAGTATAGTATTCTTTCACAGTGGACTCCTCCCGGAACACCTCAATTGAGGGGTGTGTCCAAACGGAGAAACCGAATTTTGTTGGACATGATAAGGTTAATGATGAGTCGCTCTGAGCTACCAAGATATGCATTAAACAGTGCAATACTTATTTTGAATAAGGTTCCATGAAAATCTGTTAGACAGACTTCATATTAGATATGAACAGGAAAGAAACTGGGTTTTCTCATTCTTGAATATTTGGGAATGCTGGGCATACGTTTGGATGATACCAAACTAGAACCCAAATCGGATAAGTGCCTATTTGTAGGTTGTCCTAGGGAAATCAAAGTATAGTACTTATACAACTCACAAGAGAACAATGTAATTGTTGCTCTCCATGAGGTTTTCCTAAGAGGAATTCCTATATGCAGTGGTAAGTGGGAAGAAAGTAAAACTCGATGAAAATCATAGTAATATTGTTCCAGGCACCAAGTCCTCACGGAACACCAACAGTTCATCAGGGATGAAACTGTACCAATAATCTTCGAATACACAAGAACCGTGTAGGTCGGAGAGAGTCAAAAAGTAACCTGGGAGGTATGGGTTTCGATCTCACCTCATAAAGATGTCAATCTTATTGAGGAAGACGAACCGACTACGTATGAGGAAACGATATAAGGTATCGACTCATTTTTTGGCAAAGTGCCATGAAATCCGAAATGGATTCCATGTATACCAACCAAGTTTGGACACTGGTTGATGTACCAGAAGGCATTGTGCCTATTGGTACTATATGAGTCTTCTAGGAAGACATACATAGATGGCAATATATAAATGTACATAGCTAGGTTTGTACAGAAAGGGTATCGTCAACGACATAGTGTCGACTACGACGAAACTCTTTCACATGTTGCCATGATTAAATCCATTCGGATAATGCTTGCTATAACTGTATATTTCATTTATGAAATATGACAGCTGGATGCCAAAATCGCTTTCCTTAACGGAAACCTTTTGGAGGATGTTTGTATGCAACATCCTGACGGTTTTGTCGTGCCAAAACATGCGAACAAGGTTTGCAAGTTAAATCGATCCATGTATGGATTGAAGCAAGCATTGAATTCTTGGAATTAGCGTTTTGATGTAATCATAATGGTATATGATTTAATTCAAAACAAAGACGATTCTTGTGTATATAAGAAGATTAGTGGGAGCGCACTGACAATGATTTTCCTATATAATAATGACATATCATTTCTTGTAAATGACATTCTCATAATACAATCGGTGAAAGCTTGGCTTTCATGAAAATTCTACATGGAATACTTGGGAGAGACAACCTTTATTCTAGGAATAAGGATCCACTGGGATAGATCTAAAAGTTGTTGGCACTCTCCGAGAACTCGAACATTGAAAGACATGTACGCGACCTGGTGTCTCATATGCTTTGAGCATATGGAGTCACAATTGGGCCAATCCAGGTGATGGTCACTGGATTGATATTAAGAACATCCTTAAGTATCTTAGACGAACGAAGTATGCTTTCTTAAACTATAGAGAATGAGAACTTGAGGTGACTGGGTTCACTGCTGCAAGTTTCCAAACCGACCAAAAACAACAGCAAGTCGTAATAAGGGTACTATATAGTTTGAATAACGGAATAGTGAGCTGGAAATCTTCCAAGCAAGATATTGTTGTCGAATAAACAACAAAAGCGGAATATTGATGCAGTTGAGGCAGCAAAAGAAGCGTTTTGGATCTATAATAATCCTAATTAGATTAGGTGTAGTTCTAATCGTGGCTGAGATAGGCTACAACACAGGCTAAAGAATTAATGGTCTCATCAATGATCCAAGTATGCACTTCAACTGAATCATCTGATTCGTTCGATCATACATCGTGGCGATGTGATGACCGAATAAAACGCATCAGATGATGACATTGCAAATCCGCTGACGAAAGCTATTTCTCAGTAGATGTTTGAGCGACCCGTACATAGTTCAGGTGTAGAACACTTGAGTGATTGGCTATAGGCCAAGTGGGAGATTGTTGGACAATTATGACCCAGAGCATCACTATTTGTACAAAACATTATGTTGTTGTACAAATTAACTATGTGATAAAGGAAATTGCTCTTTTATCATTTGTAATTAGATTACCGGGATATATAAATGATAAAAGTCCATATGATTAGTACCAGATTAATAAGATATGAGACAATATTAATCCACGTAAGGTTTAATCATTAAATATCCCTAGTCGTAGTATTATCGAGACTAGACATCGATAATGCGGAATAGACTAGTATTACACTTGTGCGTGTTATGGGAGCATAACGACATAGTTCTCATATATTTGGGTATTGGATAATCATGCAAGTATAATAGGAGGTTGTGTTTACCGATGCTACGGAAACAGCTTGGCTCTAGATAGACCCATCAGAATCTCATTGGTAGTATGACTATGTGTCTATGGGAGTCCGAATCAGGGTAGGTGTATTTGGTCTTAACCTGAGACTTGCATCGCTATACTTGCGACAATCAATATACTTTGTTTTTGGTCATCCGGGGCTTTAACAGGTTCTGTGTACGCCTCTTCTGGGTATATTGAGAATCGTAGTGTATTGGATGTGATGTCAAGATGGAAGTATCACTTCAGTCATATGAAGATGATGATCACGTAGGATACGAAACTAGTACTCTTGTATGTTGCAACTATCGGGATAATATAACAAGATCATGATTATCCGATTATAGAGACTAGTTACCAGAGATCCGATATGTGCTTCGTACGGGGCAGACACAATTCCAGCCCCAGGCCTAGCATGTGACATCTGATACTGGATCGTAATACGCAATACTACGTATACTACGCCTGATAAAGATTACATATTCGTTTACAGAATATTTCTGGAGAATTGGGTAGGCACGGTGCTTTGCTAGAAGCCAACCATGTCTTGTAAATCGGTAAGGACGTGGTACTGGGTATGCACGTATTCAGATAGTCTGATAACCGTATTTACTGTCAACATATCCAGGGATCTCTTGGGTCGCATCCCGAAGATTCACCGATGATGTTTGACTCGAACAAAATTAATCTGGGATTAATTATGAGAAAGAAAATTAATCTGGGATTAATTACGGCAATAAATTAATCTGGGATTAATTAAAAGAGAAATAATTAATCTGGGATTAATTCTGTCGAGAATTTATCTGGGAATAAATTCGTCAAAGAGAGAGAACACGATTAATTTGGAATTAATCGGTAAAGTAAATTTAATAGTTAAATTAGATTTTACTGTTTAATTTATTTAATTGGGCTAAAATAATATATTAGATATATTAATTGAAATTAGATTTCAATGCGGAATTAAAGTTAGATTTTAATTCAAGCGAACGAATTAATTTGGAATTAATTCGCGAGCGATTTCCGTAATAATTTTGCTAGGCATTATTATTTATTTAAATTGGATTTAATTATGTTGCGACGGAAAATTCGTTTAATCGGATTAAACGAACTTGAGCCCGAAGTGTGTTGAGAAAGCCACTTGAATTTTGAATTAAAGTGGGTCCCACCAACTTACATCACATGTCTATCAAGTGTCAACTTCAGTGATGGAAGTGGTTGGAGGCATTAAATGCCATTTTCCCTCCAACATTTTGCCTTTGCTTTTGGAAAAAGCATATACACCTTTTGAAAAATGTAATTGGTAGTTTTTGTTTTAGAAACAAAACTCAAAACTCTTCTCTCTCTCTTTTCTCTACCTTGGCCGAATGGCCTTGAAGGATCTTGGCCGATTGGCCATTGATCTTGGACGATCAGATCACTTATTGGCCGAATGACAATACTTCTTGGCCGATTGGCCATGGTTCTTGGTCGAATGGCCTTGCCTCATCAAGGCCGATTGTATCCCTCTCTCCCAAGCCGAATATTGCTTCTCTTTGAGGGCGATTTTGAGCTTATTTTGTTCTAGCTAGCACTTAAAGGAGTCAAGTGAAGGTGATAGGGATACTTACCCGAGAGTTTGGAACTCGATCTCAAGCTCCAAAGCTTCCAACACATCCAACAAAGAAGGAAAATTTTTTGAACTCAATCTAATCAATGTGAGTATTCCGCAACTCTCTTTTGATTTATTCAATCACAAATCACAACTTAGAGGTCTTGGCATGTTCTAGGAACACTAACAGGCTGGCCATTGCATATATACTATTGAAATGGACCAAGGCTTGTCCACTTGCATAGTCGAACCAATAGTGTTTAGCGAGTCCGCAATTGGAGTTCTCAACTCTAGGTACATGTGAAATTGTAAATTCCTTGAATGTCGCTTGGAGCTCTTTCACATTTTGTAAGTAAGAAGCCATTTGTGAATCCCCTGTCTGATATGACCTTTGAAGCTGGTTGACGATGAGTTGAGAGTCTGATTGAACCTCGATCTTTTTTACTCCGAGATCCTTAGCCAATGTTAGATCGGCGATCAATGCTTCGTACTCAGCTTCTTTAGTGTTGACTTTGAAACCACACTTGATTATTTATTGCAGTGTGTCGCCTTCAGGGGTGGTAAGTACAAGTCCAAGTTCGCATAGTCTTTTGTTGCTTGAACCATCCACAGCAAGTCTCCACGTTGTAGCTGGATGGATAGACTAAATCTCCAAATCGATTTTGCCTATAGACTCGGGGAGAAATCAACCATGAAGTCTGCCAGTACTAGTGAATTGATTGCGGTTCGGGGTTTGTAAGTTGTTTCATGTTCCCCATCTCCACGACTTACTTGATCAGCCTCCCAGAGAGCTCGGGTTTATGAAGTACGTTCCTCATTGGTAAAACGATGTAGATTGTGATTGGGTATCATTGGAAGTAGAGGCAGAGTTTTTGAGTCACTATTATCAAGGTCAGTACCCGTTTTTCCATCTGAGTGTTTTAAGTAGGGGTGGCAAAATGAATCAACGAATCGAATTTGTATCGAATCCTAAATGAATCAAATCAAAATATGATGGATTCATATTCGATTCGTTTATTAAACAAATCTTAATATCAGGATTCGTATTCGATTCGTTTATTAAACGAATCGAATACAAATATTTATTTAGTCATGATATTATTAAATAACATAATTTATTTACATCAATTCTTCATAAATATATACATATGTAATATGTAATTAATATATATACTAAAAATACCTCACCAAATGTCGATAATATTATTTTGTCTATGGAATTAGCCATAATTCTCAAATCTTAATTGAAAAATAACAATAACCAGTAAAAGAAAATAATAAAATGAATCATAAACGAATGAACGAATCAATGTGCTGAAATTTGAATTCGATTCGTTTATTAAACGAATCGAATCGAATTGCCCTATTTATTAAACGAATCCATTTTTTCAAACTGTATTCACTTTAAAGCTAATCAAATGGAATCGAACGAATAAACGAATCCTAACTCATATTGCCACCCCTATTCGCGAGTCTTTGCATCAAGTAGGGCGCTACTCATATAATAGACTAGATGTTGAGTCTCATCTTCTTCCCGCTCTAGAACTACGCTGACTGCTTGTTCAGATATCCCCAAATAAATGTAAAGCCTCTCTTTGTCATCAGGCTTGAAGGGAAGTGGTTGAGTGGTTAGGTACTTCTTGAGTTCCCTCAAAGTTTCTTCTCATGCTGGAGTCTATTTAAAGTTTTGCTTTCTTGAAGGTGGAGAAAAACGAGAAACCTTTTTTTGTGGACTTGGAGATGAACTTATTCAGAGCTGCTATTCTTCTCGCGAGTTACATGAAATCTTTCAGATATGTGGGGATGGGATATCGATGATGGACCTGATCTGATCCGGGTGGGCTTCTATCTATCGTTGAGTGACCATTAACCTAGAAACTTGCGAGACTCGACATCGAAAGCACACTAAATAGGATTCAACTTCATATCGTACTTCCTCATTATATCGAATGTCAGCCCTAAGGTCTTTAGGTGTTGCTCGGCTCTCAGTGACTTTACTAACATGTCATCAATATAAAACCTCTATTATTTTCCCTATTTGTTGGAAAACAGCTTATTGACAAGACGATAGTATGTAGCCCCGATATTCTTAAGTCCGAAGGGCATTACCTTGTAGCAATAGATCCCTCTGTTGGTGATGAATGCCATCTTCTCCGGGACATTTGGATGCATGAGAATTTGATTGCAGCTGAGTAGGCATCCATGAATCTCAACAACTCATGTCCAGTATAGCGTCGACCATCAAGTCAATATGGGGCAAGGGGAATAAGTCTTTCGGGCATACATATTCAGATCTGTGAAGTCAATGCAGACTCGCCATTTCCTATTTTTTTCGAACAACCACAATATTGGCTAGCCACTCTGGATACTGGACTTCTTTGTTGGCCCCATTCTCTAAAAGCTTTTACACCTCTTCGTTAATGATTCGGTTCTTTTTTTAGGTGAATTTCCGTATCTTCTATTTCACCGAGGGTAGTCTGGGTCCATATGGAGCTTGTGGGTCATCATTTAGGGGTCGATCCCGGTCATGTCGTCGTGCGACCATGCAAAACAGTCGTGTCGCTCTATGAGAAATTTGATCAAATTTATGCGTAGCTTGGGTTCAAGGTGAGCTCTAATCTGAGCTTTATAGTCCACAAGCTGGGGAATAAATCTTGACCTCGTCGAGTTCCTCGATATCGGGCTGATCCGATTTTGCCCGACAATGCCCTTTCTGTAATTGCTATGTTGAAGTAGGCATGGCCTTCAAGGTTGTCTGATAACAACTCCTTGAGGCCAGTTGCTCTCATCTGATCTCTTATATTCCCCATTTGGTGGGGAACTTCAACACTTGATGGAAGGTGGACGAGACTGCCCTTATGTCAAGAATATATGGGCGGTCGATGATAAAGTTATAGGCTGAGAATCAGTCCAAGACCATTAATATTGTTAGCTTATTCACTCCTCCAGTGTATACTGAGAATGATATTTCTCCCAATATGAACTTCTGCTCCCCATTAAATCCAATCACCATTGTTTACCGTCAATTGATCTTGTCCAACTCCACGCCCATGTCAGTTAGGGCTGTGGTGAAGATGATGTTGTCTGACGATCCATTTTCTATCAATACCCTCTTGATCATGAAATTAGCTACTTGTAAGAAGATCATTAGGGCGTCATGTTGGGGTTTCGTCTGGCCTGAAATCCTATCGTCAGTGAACTCAATGGTCAGATCAGTATACGCCTCTCCAAGTGACTTCGTGGGTTGGGATGTTCTAGCTATAACTCATTTTGTGTGTCTTTTAGCGGCTGAATACGAGACGCCACTAATTTCTGACCCCCTAATGATATGGTTTATTGTGTTGTTGATTGGAGGCGGTGGAAGGTGGTCATCTTCTCTATCGTATCCTCATCCTTTAGGTCCAGTGTAGCCTTGCTTTTCTCTGTAAGCAAGTCTTTCAGATATCCTTTGTTCAGCAACTCTAATACCTCCAACCTTAGAGTGACACATTCAGCTATCATGTGCCTATAGTCCAATTGGAACTCGCACTATTTGCTCGTGCGTGCCATCAGACATTCATTTCCCATCCTTTTGAAGACTGACACCAATTCAATAGGAGACACGTCAAATTTATAGTATAAGAGCCTCGACCTGTTTGGCGATAACCGATTCTGAGTCCCGTAGAATAAGGGTAGGCGTTCGTAATCCCGATTGAGCAGTAGATGCTTCATTCTCCATTGAGTCATTCTGTCTATTGGCTGTTAGGCCCTACCATCAAAGTCTTTGGGTCGCTTGGGGGGATTCAGGATTTTCTCTCCATGGTGACTGGTGGAACTCTCAAGCTCCTTATTCATCTTGTCCTCTTCCCACCTGATCTCAATTTGGGCTTGGGCCAATACATGGTCCATAGTGTAGCATCATAATTTTGTCAGCTTTTTATAGAGCCTACTATCGGCGAGCAAACTATTCCTTAAGGCTTCCACAACTGTCAGTTGGTAGACATCTGGTATTGATATCATTTCCTTGTTGAAGCGAGCCATGTTGCTTCATAGAGATTCTTCTCATTCGCTGTTGGATTGTGTTGAGGTCGTCTGTGATCTTTTCAAGTTTTTAGGAGCTTGCAAAGTATTCCATGAACTTATCTGCTAACTCTTGGTATGGTCCAATAGATCACGTCACTGAATGCCCATAACAGATTGGTCTGAACTACGGGGCTGCTAGAGTGGTCCTGAGTTCCTCGCCGCTGAGAAGTCGAGGTCATATGCTCCAATTGCTTTTGGAGGCTGGTGTTAGTGCTTTGCATCGCGAGGTGTTCTGAATCGTGGTCAATTGTCCAGCCACGGAGTTTGGTGTGTTTTCGTTGCTGGAAGCCATGCATGTAAACATGTTGTGTGGATCGTAGACTTGAGAGATATTTGCTTGCTATGAATTGTCGGGGCCCCAGGGTGGGTGCCAAATTATAGAAGTTGAATTTCACTTTCGGCCTACAATCGAGAATTTGTATGTTTGGGCACTAGTGATCCTGCAAAATAAAGGCAAAATGAGCGCGGGGTTTCTACTCACCGGTGTGGTGGATTCCGTAGGCAGTTCGATGCTCAAGTAGTGACATAGACGAGCGGAAAGAAAGGGAAGAGCAAGGTTTGAGGTTACCTGAACCTTCGTAAATTATCGTGATGGTGGTACTGGTGTTTGGGGGGATTATGTGTGCTTTGAGATCTCGAGTATGAGAGCCAAAGCTTGAATGAATCAATCCTTAGACCCCTTCTCATTTTATAGGCTGTGAAATAGCCATCAAGTCGGATTAGGATTCTTTGGAAGAGTCATACTACAACTCTATTTAGGAAAAAATAGTTAAATCAAGGTTGAATTAGAAGTGCCTAGATATCTGGGATTAGGCATAATCTCTATAATAGTTGGATTAGACTACCATGTTTGCATGTAGTTCATCGTGATCCAAATACTTAGTTTCTTTATTAAGAATGAATCAGGGAATAGACTGGCCCGATAATGTCAAATGTGACGTTAAGTAACATGATTAGGATATTCCTGAAACATTTATAAGTCGTATGGGTCCTTAAAAATCCTCCAGACCGTTTGGGCATTTGCCAATTAAGGTGTATGGGCTCATGCGCCCCGCCTATGACTCATGAGAGTGCACTCAGGGCCGTCTGGTGCTAGTTAGGCTCTGTCTGATATGTGGACCTGATACATAATGATATTTGAGTCATTAACCCAATTTTAGCCCGTACACAAATAATTATCCTATTTATTGCTCATATTTAATACCAAAAGCCATCCAATTATGCTTTTTACTATTTCATAGACTGTTCGATTATGATTCCATTCGGGATCATTAAAAATTAATTTATGTGAGTTATGGTTTAATAAAGTATTATTATTTTATTTCTTTTCAACTTTCTTATCTATCAGGGAATCAAGTAATTGCCTTGTGGTCAACACTAATTAAAATAATTTAGAAGAGAGATGTAGACTTGTTTCCTCTTCTTCGTGTACAAACAAAATAATTTAAAATCAAATAAATCGGTGGTGTGTTTGTAATTTAATCAAAACCATATAATCACTTTTTTATTAAAAAAAAAAAAAATCATTTGTATACTTGAAGGTCCCACTCATAACATGAAACTCTCATTATAAATAAGGTCTCAAAAAGATTTTGATACACACATTTTTATCTATATTTTTTTCAATTTTTGTTTCACAAAAAGATTGTCCACTTTAAATATTAACATATTTAATATTTATCTTTATTTATTATAAACCTTAATCTTGAAAGTTACATTAACAATATTTGTTAACTAATAATTTAAGTTTTTGAATCGTGTAGTTACTGATAATTCTGATAGGCACAAGCCATCATAATAATGTGAGGACGATAGCTATGTTGATCTTTCTAAAAATGTGGCTCTTTGGTTCTTGCATGCTCAAGCCGCAATAAGAGCCTAAATGATAATTTTGAGTGAAAAGACAGAGAATAATAATCAATTTTCAGCCTAATATTGACATTCTTTTAGGTATTTATAAATAATAATTCATTAGCGATTAAGAATCTGATACATGTCTATCAAGTCACCGTTGGTTATGTGTCATGATTTATTAATTCAACAAAACCAAGCTATATAATAGTCTTTTAGCATCTTGGCCTTCAAACATAACTAACAATGGGTTACATGTTATATCATCAACAAATTGTTGGCCAAATTTTTGTGGAAAATGCTTCAAATGCACCGGTTTAAGCATGATTTAGAAAAGTGAGGAAAAAAAGAGTATAGGATCTATTTGATATCATTGTCTAGTTAGATAAAAGACTATATTAGATTTTGGGTCTGGTCAATTTTCATAATAAAATTTGATTACTTGAGTTATAAAAGATTACAAAGTTTTTAGAGATAAATACAGCTATCAAGATGAGAGTATTTATCCACGTGCTTAAGCTCATTCGAACAAAATGACTTCAATATTAGTGTGTTGATAAGCGGTCAATATACCTATATTTACCGCTTTTTTATCTTGTATTTTATGTGTTATCTCGAGTTGTATGACCTTTTTGATGCGCTTTGGGTATGTTTTGTAGGTCAAAATCATATTACGAGTCAATTGGACTCAACGAGTGATGAATTGGCAAATTTGGAGAAAAATGGAGCCGTAATCCAGAGTTCAGCATAGGCGTCTCGATGTTGGTCAGTGCATCGTGATGCACTATAGTGAAAATTCACTACAAGAAAAAAGGCTTTTACTGATACTAATTAGTGTCAGTAAAGGGTTTTACTGACACTATATAAATGTGTCAGTGTTGCCGCAGCCAGAAATCACTGACACTAGTTTCTAGTGTCAGTAAACGTTAATACTGTAGTATCAGAAAATTATTGACACTATGGTATCAGTAATCTCTCACACTATTTTAGTGTCAGTAAATTATTGACACTATAACATCAGTATTTAGTGATACTATAGTGTCAGTAAATTTTGTTACTGCAGTATCAGTATATCGCATTATTTGATTTTTAGTGTCAGTAATTATTGTTACTATAGTATCAATATCCGTCAATATCTTTTAAAATTTAAAAATCGTATTATTTCACAATTATATTTCTTATGTTTTGTAATTAAATTAATCATAAAATATATATATATATATATATATACCAACTCAATGAAATAAAAAACTAAAAAATTACATTTATATAAAATTCGCAATATAATAGATTAATCGTATTAATCAATTCAACAGTATCACATGATGAATACAAAAACTCCATAGACAATCTTTAAATTAACATATATATATTTCAAAAACTACTCTTAAAGTCCCACCAAAATGTCATGCCCCCACCAAAATTCATGATACTTGTTGAGAAGCCTGCAACAATCCCCCAACAATATGATATCTGGCACAAAATCTGAAATTATAAACCAAATGTTAAGAATTAGATGGACTTCCAAAAAAAATCGATATCTTCATAAATAAAAACATTAAATACATCCAAATAAAAATACAAAATATAAATACAAAATATAACCCTAATCTAATTTTTGTCACATAAAGCACTTATTGACAATAACCATACCAACAACCTAAGAGCATGCATATAAAAAACCAAATGACATCCATAATAACAAGTTGTATCTTTCATACCGCTACATAATCACCAAAACAAACAAATCAATAACATACAATAAAAAGCATAGAAATAAAGAGAAACATCTAGGGCAGAGGCTAGTATTGCCCAAAATCCTACATTTGAATTCATCAATTTACACACTTTTACAAGAAATCATGTCGGCTTCATTCCTCAGAGTATACTCTAACGCATTGTCCAAACTGAACTGGTTTGGCAGCAGTTGCAAGGGAAAAAATTTGGAGGGCATTGACAAAGCAAAACCGATACAAACTTATCCCAACTGCAATCAAGTACAATTTACTGTATGCCCAACATTATCTAACAAAAAAAATATCACCACGCTAACCTTGCAGTAATGACATTATGATTTCAATGGTTCTAGGAAATTTCAAAAAGACCAAGGTAAAAGTAAACCTTGTCACGAAATCCCTTCTTACCTTTCATTTTTTCAGCAAACAAATGCTCCAGCAAGTAACCAGGAAAATACATATTTACAAAAAACTGTTATATTAAATATTTAAATTGCAATTTGTCCTATAGTCAAGTTCCTTGAAAATATTAGATAGCTAAGACTAATTCAGCAAATTAAGTGGAAAAACGGATGTAATAGCGTATGTCATAATCAGTCAATGTGGGGTACAAGACTTTGAAATCAGTGCTGTTCACATACTCAAATATCAAGCTAGGAGTTTTTGAGTGCTGATCTCAAAAATATTTGCTTTCTAAAATAAGTGAGTCCTGCTGCTAAACAACAATGTAATGAGGATAAATGTTTTACCAGTGTCAAAGAAGTCATCGATCATTTGATAAATGAAAGAAATGTATTAATTTGGAATATAATGCAGAAAACAATATTCAAAACAGCTTAGACACAAAATAAAAATGCAAATCAAGTTAAAGCATAAAATGGCGTGAAGACAGTCTTTTTGATGTTAGATGGTACAGCTGGAGATTTCCTTTTGAAAAGCTTGAGCTCTTTTCCAGTAAGGAGCAAAAACATGAAGAATTTACAAAGGCTCATATCATAGGTACTTTATATTTTATTATCACATGGGGATTGGATAAAGTTTGCATTCATATAGAGGATGTAAGCATTAAATGTTTCCTTGATTTGTAAAAGCATGTGTAGGCATGTAGCACATAAATAAAAAACTATTAACATGCATCAGAAAATACTATGTTTACTTATTGGTGAACAATTGGAGATGCTTTAAGAAATGTTTGTTCGACAAGTCTCATTCTTTCTCCCAAGCATGGATGTTACGAAAATTAGGTTCAAACCATTGCTTCTCAAAATCAGCTAGTTCCAGTCAGAAATTGTCAACATTACGCATTTAGTCTTGACATACACCGTCCTCAGCCGATTGAGGTGTAAAATTCAATTTGCATAAAAAAGTAAAAAACAATGGAATACATCCAATCCCTATTATATCTAATTCATTTTTTAAATCCTAAACTTAAACTAACAAATATTATACTAAGTTTGGCATTTAAATTTCCAACCTATGTTTTAGAGTCCAGCAGTAGTCCCTCCCTGGTATAGAACTCAGTGAACACAGAAAATGCCAGGAGATTTCAGGGTTTCAAAAATTATTTTCGACGAAAAATTCCACACGATTTCTTTCCCTCTTATTGATCTCTTATCCAAACGAAGTGTCAAATGTTTTTACATGATAAAATTATTTCTCACAGGCATTTCATCAAACACATGGAGAGGACTTTTACCCATACACATACCTTGAAATTATGAATGCAAACGAGATTGATCTTTACAGACAAATCTCCCTTAACTTACCCAAATGTTCATCTGAACCAGAAGTATCCTTGTTCACAGGCAAAACATAATTTGCTGCCACTAGGACCAGGCTGTAAGAACAAAAGCACCAATTAAAACAATTAAAAACAAAAAAGAGGCAGATGTCTTCAAAAGTATCAACCTAATCAAAAGAAATTAATCAATTAAAAATGCCGCCACAAGATTTTCTAGGAGAGTTTCTAACTAATTCTATAATGCATCACTGCAACAAAACCCAATATTTCAGAAATCACAACCATGATAGGAACAGGATAATCAGTCAAACAAATAAAACAATTCACAAAGGAAAAGGAGAGTTCTGTCAATAGGCAGCACACTAAACTCTGCCGTTCTATTGTCACTTTTCTTTAAAACTACAGGCAAGGTCCCTGAAATCCCTTTCAATTATTGCAGTGGAGTGAACACTAATTCAATGACCTTAGCCAGCAAATATTTAATGATAAGAGCACTATATTGGCACTTTGGATGTGAACAAAATCATGTGTCCTGACAGAAAGTTAGAACACTTCTATATATATAATGCAAATAAATAAAAAAAAAATGAGGAAGTATGTTTTAAATAATTATAGCATAGATCAACAACGCAGTTCAATTAAGCACCCGTTTACAAATAGTTGAAAATCTGAATCCCAAAACAGATCGAATCAGAGTTCACGCCGCCGGCCCTGAACAAATAAGAGGTGTGGGACGGATCTCATTCAAATACATAAAAGAAAAACACACAAGGGCAACACGAAAATTAGGACCTTTATTCAAATATAATGCCGGTCGCTGAAGTTGGAGCCGGAGTTGAGGGGGAGTAGGCGGGCTTTCCGGAGCGGTTGACACAGCATCGCATTTGGGAGAAGCGAGTGGTGGAGGGAGATAGGGACTGGACTGGGGCGTGGGAGAGAGGGGCGACGGAGCGGCGGCGGCTGAGAGGAGAGGGGAAGGGGATGGGAAGGGGAAGTGATTGTTGTTATGGAGTTGGTGGAGGTGGAGATGAGGTGTTTTGAGAGGAATGGGGAGAGTTTTGAGAAGCGGATAGTGGAGATGAGGGTTTGATTTTAAGGAAAAATTTTTTTTTTAATTTTTTTTACTGATACTAAGGTATCATTAATTACTGACACTAAATTTACTGATACTATAGTGTCAGTAATATATGCGAAAAACGTCACTTCCGTGAGGTGTTGGTTCGACTCCAGACGACTACGCGTTTTTTTTTTTTTTTATTTCTTACTGATACTATGGTAATAGTAATTACTGACACTAAAATCACTGATACCATAGTGTTAGTAATTATTGATATTTAAGTGAAAAACACGGAAATAGGCACATTTACACGTCGTTTCTGACACTTTTAGCCTAGTGTCACTAACCTTAGTGTCAGTAAAGCCTTTTTTCTTGTAGTGATTTGAGGCAAAATATGATTTCTTATGCGCGTAGCGACGCCGTTCTATGAGCGTTGCGAAGCCCAATCAAAAGGAGCCAGCGTTGCGACCACAAGCTCTGCGCGTCGCGACACGGACACGATTTCTAGTGCGTGAAGAACTCATATTTCTTAAGAAGGAAAGCTCCCAATGCCTTATATATAAACTTAAGCTCATCCAAAAACTAAAATAGAAGACTAATAACATACTTTTGGAGTCTCAAAGCATTAGAAGAACACATAATGTAAGACAAGAACGAGTGCCTCAACCGATGTTAGAGATTGAAGCTGAAGACTGCAAACACAAGTTCTTTCTTCCCTTCTTTTTCTAGCTTACTCTTTATTAATTCTTGTTTTATAATAATGATTAGCATGTGTTTATTGAATACTATGAGTAGTTAAATCATTAATCTAGGGTTGTAATGGATCTTAAGCACAATATTTAATTAATTTGTATCTTTTTGTTCTTGTGGGATTGTTATTGAATTATTTATCATTCTCTATGTTATATTTTTTTTTTGTCTTACCAATAATAGAATAGTCGTGGAAAATCCTAAGGAACTCGACAGACAAAATTTTGGTTAGTCATGGAAATAATAATATATGATCTAATTCTTGAATAGATTTTCTAGCATGATAGACATATACCTGCAAAGCATGCACATATAATATTAGAACTTGATCTTATTGGATTTAGTTTAAGTTAATTAACAAATATATGCTTAATATTAGTATATCTTCCTGACCATCAAAATGAAAAGTCCAATAAACCATTGTTTGCATGTTTAGGTTAGGAATCAATTTAATACCACTACCTATGGCGAATAGATTAGGGTATCATAAGTTAAAACCAAACCCCCATATCTCTGCAGTTTGCTGACAGAACCATCAAGATGCCTAAAGGGAAGTAATGGTGAAAGTGGAGGACTTTGAAATTCCAACAGACTCCATCGTTCTGGATATGAAGGAAGGTCTAGATATACCATGTATTTTGGGAAGATCCTTTCTAGCAACTGTTGGACAAGTATGACCCATAGCATCACTATTTGTAAAAGACATGATTTTTTTTTTTTGTACAAATCAACTATGTGACAAAGGAAATTGCTCTTTTATCATATTGTAATTGGATTATTTGGTTATATAAATGATAAAAATCCTTATGATTAGTTCTGGATTAATAAGATATGAGACAATATTAATCCACGAAAAGGTTTCATCATTAAATCTCTAGTCGTAATATTATCGAGACTGGACATCGATAATACGGAATAGACTAGTATTACACTTGTGCGCGTTATGGAAGCTTAACGGTACAATTCTCATATATTTAAGTAATGGATACTTACGCAAGTGTGATAAGAGGTTCTGTTAGCCGTTGGATCGGAAATAGCTTCGCTCTAGATAGACCCCTCGGAATCCCATTGGTAGTATGACTACGTGTCTATGGGAATCCGAATCAGGGTAGGTGTATATGGTCTTAACCTGAGACTTGCATCGCTAATACTTCCGAAAATCAATATGCTTTGGTTTTGGTCATCCAGAGCTTTAACAAGTTCTATGTATGCCTCTTCTAGGTATACTGAGAATCGTAGTGTATTGGGTGTGATGTCAAGATGAAAGTATCACTTTAGTCATGTGGAGATGATGATAACGTATGGATACTGAACTAGTACTCTTAAATGCTGCAGTTCTCGAGATAGTATGACTATGTTATGATTATCCGATTACAGAGACTAGTTACTGATAATCCGATATATGCTTGTACGGGGCAAACACAATTCAAGCCCTAGGCCTAGCATGTGACATCCGACACTGGATCGTATTACACAATATAATGTATACTACGCCTGATACAGATTATATATTCCTAGTGGAATATTTCTAGAGAATTTGGTAGGCACATTGCTTTGCTAGAAGCCAACCATGTCTTCTAAATCGGTAAGAATGTGGTATGGGGTCCGTACGTGTTCGGATAGTCCGATGACCGTATTTACTACCAACATATCCAATGATCTCTTGGGTCGCTTCCCAAAGATTCATCAATGATATTTGACTCGAACAGAATTAATCTGGGATTAGTTATGAGAGAGAAAATTAATATGAGATTAATTACGGTAAGAATTTATCTAGGATTAAATTCATCTAGAAGAGAGAACGCAATTAATTTGAAATTAATCCGTAAATTAAATTTAATAGTTAAATTGGATTTTTCTATTTAGTTTATTTAATTGAGATAAAATAATATATTGGATATATTAATTGAAATTGGATTTCAATGCGGAATTGAAATTTAATTTTAATTCAAGCGAACAAATTAATTTAGAATTAATTCTTAAGCGACTTTTATAATAATTTTGATGGGCATTATTATTTAATTAAATTGGATTTAATTACGTCGCGATGGAAAATTCGTTTAATCAGATTAAATGAACCCGAGCCCAAAGTGTGTTTTGTAAGCCAACTAGATTTGGAATTAAATAGGTGGGACCCATGACTATGTGTCTATGGGAATCCGAATCAGGGTAGGTGTATGTGGTCTTAACCTGAGACTTGCATCGCTAATACTTGCAACAATCAGTATGCTTGGGTTTTGGTCATCCGGAGCTTTAACAGGTTCTGTGTGCGCCTCTTCTGGGTATACTGAGAATCGTGGTGTATTGGATGTGATGTCAAGATGGAAGTATCACTTTAGTAATATGGAGATGATGATCACATAGGGATACAAAACTAGTACTCTTAAATGATGCAACTATCGGGCTAATATGACTAGGTTATGATTATCCGATTACAGAGACTAATTGCTGATGATCCGATATGTACTTCGTACGGGACAGACACAATTTCAGCCCTAGGACTAGCATGTAACATCTGATACGGGATCGTATTACGTAATACAAGGTATACTACGCCTGATATAGATTATATATTCCTCGATGAATATTTATGGAGAATTGGGTAGGCACGGTACTTTTCTAGAAGCCAACCATGTCTTATAAATCTGTAAGAATGTTGTACGGGATACGCACTTGTTCGGATAGTCCGATGACCATATTTACTACCAATATATCCAGAGATCTTTTGGGTCGTATCCCAAAGATTCACAAATGAAATTTGACTCGAACATAATTAATCTGGGATTAATTATGAGAGAGAAAATTAATATGGGATTAATTACGGTAAGAATTTATGTAGGATTAAATTCGTCTAGAATAGAGAACGCGATTAATTTGAAATTAATCGGTAAAATAAATTTAATAGTTAAATTAGATTTTTCTATTAATTTATTTAATTGGGCTAAAATAATATATTGGATATATTAATTGAAATTGAATTTCAATGCGGAATTGAAATTAGATTTTAATTCAAGCGAATGAATTAATTTAAAATTAATTCATAAGCGACTTTCGTAATAATTTTACTGGGCATTATTATTTAATTAAATTGGATTTAATTAAGTCGCGGCGGAAAAATCATTTAATCGAATTAAACGAACACGAGCCCAAAGTGTGTTGTGTAAGCTAACTAGATTTGGAATTAAATGGGTGGGACCTATGACTTACATCATTTGTCACTATTTATGATGTAAGTAGTTGACAAAAAGTAAATTGGATTTATTACACATCACACCTACCAAGTCAATGTAACTTTGGTAAATTTTTTTGAAAAATAATCACTATTTACTATTCTCTCCCATTTCTTTTCTATTTGGCCGAATTTCTTCTTCTAAGGGGAGGAATTTTTGCCTCAATTTTGTTCAAGCTAGCAATTAAAGGAGTCAAAGAAAGATGATAGGAAAACTCACCCAAGAGTTTAGAACTCAAAAAGAAGGCTTGGAGCTTCTACATCCAAGGAAAAAGTTTTGAACTTCAACCGATCAAAGTAAGTTATTTCCGCAACTTTTCTTGTTAAATTCACACATAAATCAATCTTAGAGATCATTGGCTTGTCTAGGACACTAACAATGGTATCAGAGACAATCTAAACTTGATTTGAATTTTAAGATTCTAAACTTTAATTTGGGGATTTTATGCTTGGAATATGAAAATTTGAAATTGGTTGTTTGGTTGTGGTTGGATGATGATGAATTAGATTTATGCATCATTGGATTTGTGAAATTGATTGGATCAAAAATTTCCCCAAATCCTATGCCATGACCGAATGGAACATGTAGTGCTCAGGGTGATATTTGAATTTTGACAATTAGATGTGTTCAAAGCATGAAATGAATATTGATTATTGATTTAATTGGATTGAAATCAAAATTGGGTGTTATTTCATGTAATTGTCGTGGGTATGAAGCATGTTGAATGGGTTGATTTTGCTTCAATTTGTGTTGGACATGAATTGGATAAGTAAAGCATGATTAATTAGATTAATTGATGTTTTGGAATATTAGATTAATTGATTAATTACACTTTAATAAATTAATGTGATATTTGGAATGTTATGTTAATATAAATTAGTCTTTAAAATTGGATTGGGCTAATTTGTTATATTTGGGCTAATAGGCTTGGTTCGGCCAAGCTTGATTTTGGACAATTGAATTGGATCCAATTGGGCCTAAAACCATTTTCATAAAGTCCAAATATTACTATTGGGCCTTTAATAATTTTAATTGGGCCTAAATTGATTTTGTGGCATAGGGTGATTCATAAATTGGGCCTTGACATCTTAGATTGGATCCATAATGGCCAAAGTCCATGCCTAAAGAATCAATTGAAAGCCCATTAGACTTTAATTGAATTGGCATTGGATGCTATTGGGCCTTTGAGACCCATTTAGATTGGATTTAGAATCCAAGTCTAAAATACACTATTAAAAGTGTAATTATTTAATTTGGAATTAAATACAAATTAGTATTGGATATAATTTGAATTGGATTTAAAATTATAGTTTGATATAATTTAAGAATACTTACTTTGAGTATTAGTTTGATATAATTTAAGAATACTTACGTTGAGTATTTATTCTTAAACAAGTTGGACTCGTGCAAATCAAATCATTGTATGAACATTGGATAGTCATTAACCAACGATTAATTAATTGGATTAGATTAATTGACAATATGCTTTGTGTGAATACTTGGATGTATTTATATCAATAATATATATCATATGGATATTATATGGGTGAGGCAATTTTGGAAATTATTGTAAGTATGATACTTATTTATTAAATTGGACCTGCATGTTTAGCCTTTCACCTCCTATTCTCTTTGTATTTGTCTTCTCACCAATTCTCCTCAATGTAAATGAGGTTTCTTTAATGTATTATGTAATTGGGTAGAAGAATGTAAAGTGCTAGCGAGAGAGAGGAAAGAGAGAGAATTTTTCTAGGAACAAATTGTATTATATCCATCCGCATATCATTATTAAATTTTATCACGCCTTATGATTTTATAATGCATGTTTAAGGGTGTATGATGAGACCTAATCAAAGATAATAAATTTGTTGCCAATTTACTCGAAAAACCCTCATTACAATATTAAGCGTTTTCCTTCCATTGAGTGATTCTATCTCAAGATCCAAGATTGACTTTGATTTGTTGGCCAAAGTCAAGATCACTGTCCATCGCGGATGTGTTTGAACCATGAAAGCTTTGTTATATATCGCATGTCTTGGGCAGTTGTGATTTGTTGGCCAAAGTCAAGGTCACTTCTGTACATCGACGTGGATTACAAGGCTTTCCCACTGTCAATGGGTCACTCTTAACTGGAATCATTAAGCTTGTTGAGCCAAAGCCAAGACTTAGTTGATTCAGAGGAAAATGTTAGGATGATATATTGGATATATGTTTTGGACTTGGAGGTCCATCTACCGGATCTAGAAACTGGATGAGATCCAATTGATCTTAGAGATCTACCTAGTTAAGTTTCATACAGCTTGTTGGCCAAAGTCAAGGTTGTGTGTTATTTAACAGGATCCTAGCCCACTAGGAAACTAGGTTTCCCGAGTACTCCACAGAGGGTTAGAGGCTTGCCGAAAAATAGTGGGAGGTTAGTATTAAATTTGCAATTTCATTTAAATACTTGCCAATATGCGCTCTATTATTTTATTTATCGTTGTTATAAATATATTAGTTGGACTAATATCTTTTATTGCTTTCTTTGAACAGTTAGACTGTACAAAACACTAATCCACTTGTCATTGGTTAAATAGTTGGACTATAGTAACCATTGTATTTTGAGTGTACCCGAAATCGTTGATTGGATAGTTGGACTATTGCAATCAAGATGGCTGGAAAGATTAGTGTTAGGGATATAATAATAGGCGATAATGTCTTTAACGACTCCAATTTTCCAGATTGGGAGATGAATCTCAAGATAGTCCTGGGAGCCGAGAAGTTACTCTCTATCATAGAGAAACCTCTCGGGCCTGATCCCGCAGTTGAGCAAATAGTAGAGCATGAGCTTTGGAAGACTCATTGTGATGATAACTTTAGTGCTCAATCGGTCATGCTTACCACAATGACTTCTCAATTTCGTTGTCAGAATAAAGGATTGGATGATCTCAAAAGTATGAATTGCAAAAGAAGCTCTTCCGCTTGCGTATGTTAGAAGCTACATCTATCGAGCACTATGTGTCGCAGATGATTACTGACATCGAACAACTAGGTCAGCTGGGCATAACCTTTAAGATCGAGACTTCCATAGATTTGATCTTACAGTCTCTGTCCGACTGCTGGGGCGAGATCATCATGAACTCTAACATGATGAACCAAGAAAAGACTCTTGGAGAGTTAATGGTGATGCTGAAAGAAGCAGAGCCAGAGCTCTTGAAGGGCAAGAAGCGCGAAGCGTACCTTACTTCGACATCACAAAAAGCCAAGACTTGGCCAAAAGCTTCTGGTGGTGTGAAGAAAAGAAAGAGAAAGGGTAAGGCCAAATCATCACAGGAAGACTAAGGACATATCCCAAGACGTTTGCCTATATTATGGCAAACGAGGTCACTAGAAGCGTGGCGGTCGTGAGTACAAGGCGAAGTTGAAGGAAGTAAAGACGGGCAAGGCTCCGTCTTCAGGTATGTTTATTATAAACATGTCCACTACTGATTTTAAAAATTAGATTTTTGATTCTGGATGTAGGACTCACATATGTACTGATATGCAGGATCTGCTGATTAATAGGATACTGGTTTCAGGAAAGATCGACCTGCGAGTCAAAAAATGAGACGAGAGTCATTGTTTTGGCCTTTGGGACCTATGTTTTGAACTTGTCCTTGTGGCATGTAATTATATTAGGTGACTATTATTTTGTACTTAGTTTGACTAGGAACATCATCTCTGTATTTTTTTTAACCCATAGCGGGTATACCTTTATATTCAGGAACACTGGGTGATTTGTATATAAAGATGACATCTTGATATCTACAACATATGTTAATTATGATCTTTATATTTTGAATATAAATGAATCTCAAACATATATCATAACAAACAAAAGACTCAAATTGAGTAACACGGATGAGATTATCTGTGGCATTGTTGTCTAGGACATATTGACAAGATTCGTATATCCACTCTTCCGAAGAGTGGATACTTGGACAGATTTCATCATAATTCATATGATGTCTGTGAATCTTGTTTAGGAAAAGTGCCTAAAACGCCTTTTAGCGGTAAAGGTGTACGTACCATCGAGCTGTTATCCGTCATTCATGGTGATATATGTGGGCCCATGTCTAGCCAGGCTAGAGGTGGATATGAATATTTCGTAACCTTTACGGATGTTGCATCAAGTTATGGTTATGTGTATCTTATGAAACACAAGTCGGAAAATTTTGATAAATTCAAAGCGTTTTGACATGAAGTAGAAAAATAGACCGGTAAAAGTATTAAAACATTGAGGTCAGACCATGGTGGAGAATACTTGAGCAATGAGTTTCTCGATTACTTAAAAAAATATGGTATTCTTTCACAGTGGGCTCATCCGAAACACCTTAATTCAATGGTGTGTCTGAACGGAGAAACTAAACTTTGTTGGACATGGTAAGGTCAATAACTAGTCACACTGAGCTATCAATTTCCTTCAGGGGATACGCATTGAACAGTGCAATACTTATTTTGAATAAGGTTCTGTCAAAGTCTATTAGATAGACTCCATATGAAATATAGACAGGAAACAAATTGGGTTTTTTATTCCTGAAGATTTGGGTATGCTGAGCATATAATAAATGTTTGGATGATGCCAAACTAGAGCCCAAATCAGATAAGTGCCTATTTATAATTGGTTATCCTAGGGAAACCAAAGGATATTATTTCCACAACCCATAAAAGAATAAAATATTTGTTGTTCTCTATAAGATTTTCCTTAGAGGAATTCCTAAATGTAATAGTAAGTGGGAGAAAAGTAGAACTCGATGAAAATCGGAGTGATACTATTCCTAGTACCGATCCCCTCTCGGAACATGAATAATTCATCAGGGATGAGACTGTTCCATAATCTTCTAATACGCAAGAACCACGTAGGTCGGAGAGAGTCAGAAAACAACCTCAGAGTTATGGGTTTCTGATCTCACATCATGTAGATATTAATCTTATTGAGGAAGATGAACATACTACGTATGAGAAAGTGATATAAGGTATCTACTCCGCTTTATAGTAAGGTGTCATGAAGTCTGAAATGGATTCCATGTATACCTATTAAGTTTGGATATTGGTTGATGTACTATAAGGCATTGTGCCTATTGATAGCATATAGGTCTCATGGTGAAGATAGACATGGATGGCAACGTACAAATGTATAAAGTGAGGCTTGTAGCAAAATGTTATCGTCATCAACATGGTGTTGATTACGACGAAACCTTTTACCCGTTGCCATGATTAAATCCATTCGAATAATGCTTGCTAATGCTGCATATTTCGATTATGAAATATGGAAAATGGACGTCAAAACTGCTTTCCTTAACGAAAACTTTTTGGAGGATGTTTATATACAACAGCCTGACGGTTTTGTCGTGCCAAAACATGAAAATAAGGTTTTCACGTTAAATTAATCCATTTATGGATTGAAGCAAGCATTGCATTCTTAGAACCAACGTTTTGATGAGATCATATTACAATATGATTTCATTCAAAATGAAGATGATTCTTGTGTATATAAGAAAGTTAGTGGGAGCGCACTGATAATGATTCCTATATATTGATGATGTATTGCTTCTTAGCAATGACATTCCATGCTACAATCGGTAAAAGCTTGTCTTTCATTAAAATTCTCTATAAAAAAACTTGGATGAGGCAACCTTTATTCTAGGAATAAGGATCTACTGGGATAGATCTAAAAGTTGTTGGCACTCTCTGAGAACTCGTACATTGACAACCATGTATGCGACCTGATGTCTCATATGCTTTGAGCATCTGCAGTCACTATTAAGCCGATCCTGGTGATAGTCACTGGATTGATGTTAAGAACATCCTTAAGTATCTTAGATGAACTAAGGATGCTTTCTTAATTTATGGAGATGGAGAACCAAATAAAATGCGTCCCAAGCTGAAATATCACAAGTACCGCCTCGTCACGGACCGTCGCAAGGAAAACTATAACCGAAATCTTTTTTATCTGGCATTAAATTGGAAGTGTTAAGGGGAAGTAAACACAAGTACCTTCCCTTTCTAAACATAAAGCAAAAGGGAAAGCACAATCATTAACTACAACCTTTCTAAACAATAATAAATGTGAACAAGTATGGGTAAAAGTATTATATCGAGGGAAGAAGGTCGGTGCTTATCAATCCCTATACTGTTGCAAATATGGAAAGGGCATGCGAGTGCGAAAAGGAACCTGTAAGCTTAATGCCTAAATTGAAACCACCATGAGTATTTAGGTGGTCACTTCCGATTGAAAATGTTAAACTTATCGCTAGCATAGAGACAACCTATTTATTTTTAGATTTTTTTTTACTTTAGTTTCTTTTTATTTTTTTATTGTGTGCCAGTTCCATGGTTAAAATTTTACATGTTTATTTATGCAGGTACTGTCATAACCCCCACAGTCAGTGCAACCACAATCTACACTGAGGTGAACCAATCACGCTTCGTGCCATAAAGCATGGGCTTCGAGACGCGGTGCAGTACAAAATCATGGCAGAGATTGGCAAAATTGCGCGTCGCAACACACACAACCACAAGTAGCGATGTGGGGTCTGAAGGTTTAAGAGAATGATACACCACATGTTATAACTCCTCGCCAGAAACAGCATACTATCAACATGCATGATTAACCCATCTCCATAAGCCTCCAAATTTACAGAAAATACGGTATGATGTATTCTAAAACTGGACAACCAGGACTCAGTCCATCAAAAAAATGAACCTGAAATAAACATTATATATCAAAATGGACCTCAGGTCCACACAACACATCAAAATCATCACCTAAGGGATCTGTGCCGGTATCATCTATCAACACTCAAGGGCTCTGTGCCACAACATTATAAGCAATCAAGACATTTACTTTGTATATACAAACAGGGTGCTCAACACGATAAATAAAATATTAATCATAAACTCTAACTTCTAAAACCTTTCCTAAGAGACTCGTGGGGGTGACTGCCGCTTGGGTGATCCGCGTCTCGAGCATGACTTCTAAAGCTGAAGTGGTTGACCCATTTAGTAGCCAACCTACAAAACTAGCAAACTGGTTGTGTGAGTTATAAAACTCATTAAGTAATCATGCTCATGCAACAAACAAAATAGAAAGTCACGTATACTAGGAACTATTCAACATTGCCAGTTACAAATTCAATTTTATCAACTTTTAACTAACTTTTTTATCTATTTCAATATGCAATCCTCATATCTATTTACATATAAATATGTGCCAATCGAAAAGCTAAAACATTCAAAGCAAGCAAGACAAGAATTCAAATATCACAGAGCACATCACTAACATCAAATCTATTTTAATCACGTGAAACATACAATCATATATTTATACTTTTATCACGTATAAACATCCATGAAACATCAAACAACTTTCTTTCATTAGATTACAGTCTATCTTTTAATCTTGATAGTTTTACAATAACTTAACATATATGACTTATACGAATTCACCCATAACTGTATGATAATCATAAATTACCTCTCTTAAATTCATGCTAATACCATTTTAAGAGTTCTTACACATATACGTACATATAATACAACTTAACAATCACAATTTAAATCATTTTTTTTTTCATATCAGTTTTCAAATCATTCATTCATTTCATATAAGCATACAATATCCATATGTTACGAGTGCTATCATACACATACATACACTCAGACATGCAGACAATCATCGTGCAACCAACCATGAAGCACACATAACAACCAATGTATCACAAAACTCATAATCAAACAATACACTTATATGGATTTCTTATGTATAGAATGCTCGTACAAGACTCATCACCTGTTTTAGAATAGGTATGACATGAACTCCATCTAAATGGATTCCTAACCAATTCAACTACAACAACATGAGATTATAAACCGATTAGCATACATATATGCACACACATCACCTGACATAATTTCACATACACAAGCACATACATTTCAAATATTATTTATCATTCGATATACATACGTATATATACCAAACATAAGAGCATACTTATCACTTCGATTTTCGATAGTACAGCCATTAACAATCTTTCTGTCTTTTACTTATCAATCAAATGCACTCTATCTCCAGAATTCTTATCAGAAACATCTATTGATAAACACATTCATTTGCACACGTAATTTACCTATCCAAAGAGCTTAGCTTATACCAATTTAGAAAACATGATTTACTCCATTTACCAATATTATATACTCAATTTATCCATAGTTTATCATCACATACAAATACAAAAACGAGTACCAATACTTATACATATACTTCTACATATACTTACACATGTTTATAAATTTACATACACGTATACATGTCATTACTGATTCATGCACATTCATACATCTATAAATATATATAAATATTAAGCTCATTTCATGTCTCACTTCTTATCATATCAATGAAAATGATCTATATGTTGGGTTCTCTAAGAACATGCCTAGGATCAATTAAGCTTAAAATCATGTGAATACTCGAAGCAAGATAATAGAAATACTTACAATGATCGGTTATGTGGATTTGTTGACAACAATATTTGTCTCATTTAGAAGTGCTCCAAGCTCCTCTCTTTGATTGTATGTTGAGCTCCAAGCTTGGTGAATGAATTCCAAACTCAATGGATTGTTTCTCTAACACCTTTGTTGACTCTTTAAGTGCTAGCTAAGGAAGAAAATTACAACAAAATTCTCCCATATTTCTTTTTGGTTCTCGACAATTGAGAGAAAATGAGAGGGAGAGTCACGCCCAAGTGAAAGAGAAGAGAGTGATGAGTGAAAAAGTTAAATGTTTTTGATTTTCCAAAATCAAAATATCATATACCAAATCCAAGATTTGGTAAATATCACTCAACCTTTCATAATAAAGTGGTGAAGTGTGTAACTCAAGCCATCAACCAATACTAACTTCCATCAACATAAAGTGATGAGAATGACATGTGATGTGACTTGATGTGGGCTCCACTTTGATTCAAAACCGAGTGGGCTCCAAACACATTTCGGGTTCGGGTTTGGGTTCGTTAATTCCAAATTAACAAAATTTCCGTTGCAACTTAATTAAATCAAATTTAATTAAATAACTATGTCTAGCAAAATTACTATTAAAGTTGCTCATGAATTAATTCTAAATTAATTCATTCACCAAAATTAAAATCCAATTTTAATTCCACTTCGAAATCTAATTTCATTTAATATATCAAATATATTATTTAATCGATTAATCCCAAATTAATCGTTCTCTCTCTCTAATTGAATTTTATCCCAGATAAATTCTCACCGTAATTAATCCTAGATTAATTTTCTCTCTCTCATAATTAATCCCATATTAATTCTGTTTGAGTCATACGTTATCGGTGAATCTTTAGGAAGTGATCCATGAGATCTCTGGATATGTTAGCAGTATATTCGGTCGTCAAACTATCCGAATACGTGCGTACCTTGTACCATATTCTTACCGATTTACAAGACATGGTTAGCTTTTAGCAAAGTATCGTGCTTACCCAATTCTCCAGAAATATTCTTTAAGGAATATATAATCTATGTCAGGCATAGTATGATAGTATTGCATATTGTGATCCAGTATCGGATGTCACATGCAAGGCCTGGGGCTGGATAGTTTTTGCCTCGTATGAAGTATATATCGGATCACAAGCAACTAGTTTCTTTAATAAGATAATCATGACCTTGTCATATTATCCTGATAGTTTCAACATAATAGAGTACTAGTTCTGTATCCCTGCGTGAACATCATCTCCATATGACTAAAGTAATACTTTCATTTTGACATCACACCCAATACACTACGATTCTCAATAAACCCAGAAGAGGTAGAAGAGGCGTACACAGAACCTATTAAAGTCCTGGATGGCCAAAACCAAAACGTGTTGATTGTCGAAACTATTAGCAATGCAAGTCTCAGGTTAAGACCAAACACACCTACCCTGATTCGGATTCCCATAGACACATAGTCATACTACCAATGGGATTCTGAGGTTATATCCAGAGCGAATCTGTTTCCAACCATCGGTAAATAGAACCTCATATTACACTTGTATGAATATCCAATACCCAAATATATGAGAACTATATCGTTAAGCTTCCATCACACGCACAAGTGCAATACTAGTCTATTATGTATTATCGATGTCGAGTCTTGATAATACTATGACCATGGATATTTAATGATTAAAACTTTAGTGGATTAATACTGTCTCATATCTTATAATCCGGAACTAATCATATGGACTTTTATCATTTATATATTTAAGTAATCTAATTTCAAAATGATAAAATAGCAATTTCCTTTGTCACATAGTTAATTTATACAAAAACCACAATGTCTTTTACAAATAGTGACACTATGGGTCATAATTGTCCAACAATCTCCCACTTGGCCTATAGCCAGCCACTCAAGTATCTAACACTTGAACTATGTACATGTCGCTCAAACTTTATCTGCGGAATAGCTTTCATCAGCGGATCTGTAATATTTTCATCTGATGCGACCTTCTCAATTTTCACATCGCCACGATGTATGATCTCACGAATAATATGGAAATATCGAAGAACATGCTTGGAACGTTGATGAGACTATAGTTCCTCAGCCTATGCTATAGCCCCGTTATTGTTACAATACAATGGAACAGGCTCAACTGCTAACAGAACTATTCCTAATCCAATTAGGAATTTACGGATCCAAACTGCCTTTTTTGTTGCTTCAGCTGTAGCAATATATTCCACTTCTGTTGTTGAATCGACAACTGTCTCTTGCTTGGAAGATTTCCAGCTTACTGCTCCGTTGTTCAAACAAAATATGTACCCTGATTGCGACTTATATTTGTCTTTATTGGTTTGGAAACTTGCATCGGTATACCCTGTTACCTCAAGTTCTTCATCTCCATAGATTAAGAAAACATCCTTAGTTCGTCTAAGATACTGAAGGATGTTCTTAACCGCCATCCAGTGACCATCACCTGGATTGGCCTGATAGCTATTACACATGCTCAAAGCATACGAGACATCAGGTCACGTACATATCATGGCATACATGATCGATCCGACTGCCGAAATGAATGGGATCCGACTCATGTTGTCTCTCTCATCTTGAGTTTTAGGACCATGTCCTTAGATAGAGTGATGCAATGTGACACTGGCAATAATCCCCTCTTAGACAGATCCATGTTGAATCTCTTCAATACTTTATCAATATCTGTGCTCTAGGAGAGTCCAAACAGCTTTCTAGATCTATCCCGATAGATCTTTATTCTTAGAATAAAGGCTTCTTCTCCCAGATCCTTCATGGTGAATTTTAATGAAAGCCAAGTTTTCACTGATTGTAGCATAAGAATGTCATTACTAATAAGCAATACATCATCGACATAAAGGACAATGAATGTCAGTGCGCTCCCTCTAAACTTATTATATACACAAGGATCATCCTCGTTTTGAACAAAATCATATTCTTTTATAATCTCATCAAAATGTTGGTTCCAAGAATGCGATGCTTGCTTCAATCCAAAAATGGATCAATTTAACTTACAAACCTTTTTGCAAGTCTTGTTACGATAAAATCGTCAGGCTGTTGCATATAAACATCCTCCAAAAGATTTCCGTTAAGGAAAGCAGTTTTGATGTTCATCTCTCATATTTCGTAATCGAAATATGCAGTAATAGCAAGCATTATCCAAATGGATTTAATCATGGCAACATGTGAAAAGGTTACATCATAATCGATACCATGTCGTTGACGATACCCTTTCACTACAAGCCTAGCTTTGTACGTTTGTATATTGCCATCCATGTCGGTCTTCTTATTGAAGACTCATTTGCAACCAATAGGCTTTATGCATTTTGGTGCATCAACCAATGTCCAAACTTGGTTGGTGTACATGGAATCTATTTCAGACTTCTTGGCTTATTGTCATAAAGCGGAGTTGATATCTTGTATCACTTTCTCATACGTAGTTGATTCATCTTCTTCAATAAGATTAATATCCACATAAGGTGAGATCAGAAACCTATACCTCTCAGGTTATTTTCTGACTCTCTCCGACCTATGCGGTTCTTGTGTATTCGAAGATTATGGAACAGTCTCATCCCTGATGAACTGTTCATGTTCCTTTAAGGAATTGGTGCCAGGAATAGTATCACTCTGATTTTCATCGAGTTCTACTTTCCTCCCACTAACCACTGTATTTAGGAATTCCTTCTTAAGGAAAACCATATGTAGAGCAACAAATACTTTGTTCTCTTGTGGGTTGTAGAAGTAATATCCTTTGGTTTCCCTAGGATAACCTACAAATAGAAACTTATCCAATTTGGGTTCTAGTTTGGTACCATCCAAATGTTTAACGTATGCCTAGCATCCCCAAATCTTCAAGAATAAGAAACCCGGTTTCTTTCTTGTCCATAGCTCATACAGAGTCTGTTGAACAGACTTTGAAGGAACTTTATTCAAAATAAGTATTGCACTATTCAATGCATATCCCCAGAAGGAAATTGGTAGCTCAGTGCGACTCATCATTGACCTTACTATTTAATTGAGGTGTTCCGGGAGGAGTCCACTGTGAAAGAATTCCATATTCTTTCAAGTAATCGAGAAACTCATTTCTTAAGTATTCTCCACCACGGTCCGACCGTAATGTTTTAATAATTTTGCAGGTCTGTTTTTTTACTTCGTGTCGAAACTCTTTGAATTTCTCAAAGGTTTCCGTCTTGTGTCTCATAAGATACACATAGCCATAACGCGATGCATCATCTATAAAGGTTATGAAGTATTCATATCCACCTCAAGCCTGGCTAGACATGGGCCCACATACGTCACTATAAACGAGGGCTAATAGTTCGGTGGCACGTGCAACTTTACCGCTAAAAGGTGTTTTAGGTATTTTTTTTTCTAATAAATAATATTCGCAGACGTCATATGAATTTGGATCAAATCCATCCAAGTATCCACTCTTCAAAAGTATGGATATGCGAGTCTTGTTAATATGTCCTAGACGAAAATGCCATATATAAGTTTCATCTTTTATACTTAATTTAAGCCTTTTTTTTGTTACATTATATGTTTGAGATTGATTTATATTCATAATATAAAGACCATTATGCACATCAGCACTGCATATCTCAATATCATTTTTATACATAAAACACCCAGTGTTTCTAAATACAAAAGTATACCCACATGGGCTAAACAAGATATATAAATAATATTCCTAGTCAAACTAGGTACATAATAATAGTCTAATAGGTTTAGTACATGCCCCGAAGGCAGTTCCAAAATATAAGTCCCAACGGTCAAAATGACGACTCTAGTCTCATTTCCATCTCGTAGATCAATCTCTCATGAAGCCAGTCTCCTGCTAATCTGCAAATCCTACACACCAGTACATATATGAGTACCACAACCAGAATCAAAAATCCAATTTTTAAAACTAGAAATAGACATGTTTATTTCTATAACAAACATACCTGAAGCCGGTGCCTTGCCCGCTTTGATTTCCTTCATGTGAGCCTTGTACTCACAGCAGTTACGCTTCTAGTGACCCTATTTGCCACACTGTAGGAAAAAATGTTGGGATTTGTCATTTGTCTTCCCAGAAGACTTTGACGATTTGGCCTTGCCCTTCTTATTCTTTTTCTTCTTTACACCTCCAGTAGCCTTCGGCCAAGCCTTTACAGACTGAGATGTTGAAGCGAAGTGCGCCTCATATTTTTTGCTATTTGAAATCTCTTTTTTCTGCTTCTTTCAACATAGATATTAACTCTCCAAGAGTGTCTTCTTGGTTCAAAATATTGTAGTTCATGATAAACCCGCTCCAGCTATCAGAAAGTGACTGTAAGATCAAATCCATAGAAGTCTCAGCCTCGAAGACTATGCCTAGTTGTCCCAGCTGTTCGATGTCAGCAATCATCTATGACACATGGTGCTCAACAGATGTACCCTCTGACATGCGAGAGCGAAATAGCTTCTTCTGCAACTCATACTTCTACGACCTAAGGTTAGATCTGTGAAGGTCCTTCAATTTCATCATCATAGTATAGAGATCCAATCCATTGTTTTGACGACGAAACTGAGGGGTCATTGCAGTAAGCATGACAAATTAAGCAGTTGAATTTTCATCACTGTGAGTCTTTCAAAGCTCAAGCTCAAATGGCTTCTCAATTCCGGGCTTATGCCCGAGAGGTCTCTCTATCGTATAGAGCATTCTCTCAGCCCTCAGGACAATCCTGAGGTTCATTCCCCAGTCATGAAAGTTCACACCATTAAAGACATTCTCGCCCATGATAATGCCCATAACTCTGATCTTTCCAGCCATCTTAATTACAAAAGTGTAACTATTCAATTAACAATATTTGGGTACAGTCCAACTGTTACAAGAAAATAATAAAATATTAGTCCAACTAATAAATATATAAAATGACAAAATAATTGAAACCGCATAATGTCAAGTATTTGAACGAAATTGTAAATTCATTACTGGTCTCCCACTGTTTTTCGGCGAGCCTCTAATCCTCTGTTGAGTACTCGGGAAACCTAGTTTCCTAGTGGGCTAGGATCTCGTTAAATAACACACAACCTTGACTTTGGCCAACAAGTTGTATGATATTTAACTAGGTAGATTCTAAGATCAATTGAATATCATCCAATTCCTAGATCCGGTAGGTGGACCTCCAAGTCCGAAACATATATAGAATATATATGCTAATATATCCAATATATTTTCCTAACATTTTCCTCTGAATTAACTAAGCATTGGCTTTGGCTCAACAAGCTTAATGATTCCCGTTAAGCGGGACTCATTGACTTTGAAAAGTTTCGTAATCCAAGTCGATGAACAAGAAGTGATCTTGACTTTGGCCAACAAATCACAACTTTCCCAAGACACGCGATATGGAACAAAGCCTTCATGATTCAAATACATCCGCGATGGAAAAAGTTCTTGACTTTGGTCAACAAACCAATGCCAATCTTGGATCTTGAGAATGAATCACTCATTGGAAGGAAATCGCTTAATATTGTGTTGAGGGTTTTTCGCGTAAATTGGAAACCAATTTATTATCTTTGATTAGGTCTCATCATACACCCTTAATCATGCATTCTAAAAGCATAATAAGACACTATAAATAAATTAATAATGATATGCATATGGATATCTCACAAATTATTCCTAGAACAATCACTCTCTTTCCTCTCCCCGGCTAGTACTATTCTAACTTCTACCCAATTACATAATACAATAGAGAAACATAATTAACATTGAGGGAAATTAGTGAGAAGAGAATTACAAAGAGTAAAGAGATAAAGGCTGGACACGTAGGTCCAATTTAATAAATTTTAAATTTATTACAACAATTTCCAAAACTGCCATCACCCTTTTAATATCCATCCGATATACATTATTCATACAATACAACCATGTATTCACACAAAGCATGTTATTCAATCAATCTAATCCAATTAATTAATCTTTGAATTAAGTGATCATCCAATTTTCAAACAACGATTTGATTTGCGCGAGTCCAACTCGTTTAAGAATAAGTACTCAAAGTGCGTATTCTTGAATTTAATTTATATTCAATACTAATTCTTATTAAATTCCAAATTAAATAATTACACTTTATTCATGTGCCTTTACGACTTAGATTCTAAATCTTATCTTAATCGGTCTTAAAGACCTAATTAAAAATAATTGTCAATTTAATTAAAGTCCAATGGGCTTTTAATTAATTCGTAAGGTATGGGCTTTGGCCAATATGGGTCAAACCCAAATACCAAGGCCCAATAAAGGAATCACCCTATTTGTCATAAAATTAATTTTGGCCCATTAGGCCCAATTAAATTATTTAAAGGCCCATTTATTATATTTGGACTTAACGGAATGGTTTTAGGCCCAATTTGGATCCAATCCAATTGTCCTAAACTAACTTGGCCCAACCAAGCCCATTAGGCCCAAATATAACAATTTTAGCCCAATTCCAAATTAAAGCCTTATTAATTAAATTCCAATATTCTAAATATCACAATTTATTTAATTAAAGTGTATAGCCATAATTAAATAGTTAAATTAAAATTTTCAAAACACCGATTTAATTAATTAATCATGCTTAATCATTTTCAATACATGTTCAATATTATTTAAGCAAAATCAACTCATAATCATGGTCTTCATCTCACGGCAATCCATGAAATTTATCATCAATTTTGATTTCAATCTAATTAAATCACAAATCAATATATCTCATGCATTTTAAACACATCTAATGGTAAAAAAAAATAAAAATCACTATGAGCTACAAAGGGTCCAAACTTATGGCCAAGCTAGGGTAATTAGGAAAAAAATTTTCTAATCAATATTTCTCGAAATTAATCATGCATAACTCTAAGCTATCATAATCTAAGCATATTCAAACACTCAATCTAAGCATATTCAAATACCCAAATTCAAGATTATGAACCCTAATCAATTTCATAGTTAATTTGGCTGTGATACCATTGTTGGGTTCTCAAAGAACATGTCTAGGATCAATTAAGCGTAAAATCATGTTAATACTCGAAGTAAGATAGCGGAAATACTTACAACGATCGGTTATGTGGATGTGTTGACAACAAAAATTTGTCTCCTTTAGAAGTAATCCAAGCTCCTTTCTTTTATTGTATGTTGAGCTCCAAAATTGGTGAATGAATTCCAAACTCAATGGATTATTTCCATAACACCTTTGTTGACTCTTTAAGTGCTAGCTAAGGAAGAAAATTGCAATAAAATTCTCCCTTACGTCTTTATGGTTCTCAGCAATTGAGAGAAAATGAGAGGAAGAGTCACGCCCAAGTGAAAGAAAAGAGAGTGATGAGTGAAAAAGTTAAGTGTTTTTGATTTTCCAAAATCAAAATATCATTTACCAAATCTAAGATTTGGTAAATGTCACTCAACCTTTCATAATAAAACAATAAGTGTCTAACTCAAGCCATCAACCACTACTAATTTCCATCAACTTAAAGTGATGAGAATGAAATGTGATGTGACATGATGTGGGCCCCACTTTGATTCAAAATCCGAGTGGGCCCGCAAACACATTTCGGGCTCGGGCTCGTTAATTCTGATTTAACGAATTTTCCGTTGTGACTTAATTAAATCAAATTTAATTAAATAATTATGCCTAGCAAAACTACTATTAAAGTCGCTCGTGAATTAATTCTAAATTAATTCGTTCGCCCGAATTAAAATCCAACTTTAATTCCGCTTCAAAATCTAATTTCATTTAATAAATCAAATATTCTATTTAATTGATTAATCCCAAATTAATCGTTCTCTCTTTCTAAGTTGAATTTTATCCCAAATAAATTATCACCGTAATTAATCCCAGATTAATTTTCTCTCTCTCATAATTAATCACAAATTAATTCTGTCTGAGTTATACGACATTGGTGAATCTTCGGGAAGCGACCCATGAGATCCCTGGATATGTTGGGAGTAAATCCGATCGTCAGACTATCTGAATACATGCATACCTCGTACCACATTCTTACCGATTTACAAGACATGGTTAGCTTCTACCAAAGTACCGTGCCTACCCAATTCTCCAGAAATATTCTTTAAGGAATATATAATCTATGTCAGACGTAGTATACATAGCATTGCATATTGTGATCCAGTATTTGAATTAACATGCAAGGCCTAGGGCTGGAATAGTGTCTGCCCCGTACGAAACATATATCCGATCACAAGCAACTAGTCTCTTTAATCGGATAATCATGACCTTGTCATATTATCCCGATAGTTGTAATATAATAGAGTACTAGTTCTGTATCCTTGCGTGATCATCATCTCCATATAACTGAAGTGATACTTCCATCTTGACGTCACACTCAATACACTACGATTCTCAATAAACCCAGAAGAGGCGTACACAGAACCTATTAAAGTCCCGGACGACCAAAACCAAAGCGTATTGATAGTCACAAGTATTAGCAATGCTAGTCTCAAGTTAAGACTAACACACCTACCCTAATTCAGATTCCCATAGACACATAGTCATACTACCAATGGGATTCCGAGGGATCTATCCAGAGCGAATCTATTTCCATACCATCGGTAAACAGAACCTCATATTACACTTGCATGAGTATCCAATAAGTAAATATATGATAACTATATCGTTGCGCTTCCATAATAAGCCCAAGTGCAATACTAGTCTATTTTGTATTATCGATGTCCAGTCTCGATAATAGTATAACTATGGATATTTAATGATTAAACCTTTAGTGGATTGATATTGTATCATATCTTATAATCCAGAACTAATCATAAGGACTTTTATCATTTATATATTTAAGTAATCTAATTACAAAATGATAAAATAGCAACTTCCTTTGTCAAATAGTTAATTTGTACAAAAACCACAATGTCTTTTACAAATAGTGATGCTATGGGTCATAATTTTCCGACACTATACTTGTAGTAGTCGATTGTTCTAGCCATACGTAATCTCAAGCTTTGTTCTCAAGAATATCTATTAATTATACTCTTTTAACCTAACAAGTCAATCATATATATATATATATATATATAACCAAAATATGAATTCACCAATCTTAGTGCTCATTGCATAGGTTACGTACCTAGCTTCGTAAAACTGCACGTCCTAGTCAAATCTGTCAACACAAACGATGAAATATCGTCAGAATCGCGATTTACAGAGTTCTCGACTAAACTACGATAAAACCCAGATCTTTCTGGAACAACCAAATCAAGTATGTTTTCAACACTTTCAGTTTCAGTAATCTTAAAACACTATTACAAACTATTTCAAGCCACCAGTTCACCCAAATTCTCGATTTTTATATTTTTAGAAAATCTTCCGAAAAATATTTCCGCAAACTTTACGGGTTTCGAATCCTTTGAATCTGCCCATATTTATCTAAACATGTTCGTAATATCATATATAACTCACAATTATCATTAAAATCAAAACACGTTATTATACACAGAACATTTTTACTGGAAACTTGCATATTCTATCAGATCGATCAAACTTATTTCGTTTTCACTCAAATTCCACCAAATACACATATACTAATACTCATTCATTACAACTTATATCAATACTCTATGCTACGAAGCTACTGGAAATATCCGAACATTTAACTATAAACTTGAAAATTTCAAATTTCTATCAATAGGTGTTACCGAGATTTTGAGGCTATATACGGACTCCAAATGACTCCACGAACGCGTTGGAATTGATGGAATTATGGAGTTACTACTCATTGTGGCTCACTATTCATCCGAACCTTCCTTCCTCGTTTCACGTACAGCCGTGCACTGGATGAAAAATACGTCACCACCAACTTGTAGTACTCTCCGAGCGCTTAAATTTGGCGGATGGCTCTGGTCATAAAATGAAGCGAAGAGTCAGGATTGATAAACCCATTTCCATACGTATTCCTCCCTTTATCTCACCGCTGGTGGCGATCTCGGACCGCCGCAGGCCACCTTCAGATGTGGGGCAGTTGGGTGCATCCAATGGGCCATCGGCCGGCTGGTGGTGGCCGGTCGACGAGCCAAAAATCCATTAGGACAATTTGAGGGGAAGATGGGGTTGAGTAGGATGTTTTGATTTCTTTTGCCATTTTGGAAATTTCTGGAAAATATGGAGTATTATGATGTTTTGATTTCTTTTGCCATTTTGGAAATTTCTAGAAACTATGGAGTATTTATAGACAATTCAAAAAATTACATTTTGACCCCCCAAAAATAACAATTAAGTCTCTATCATTGGGATTTTTCGGAAACTTATATTTTTGAAGCCCTTTTGATGTAAATTTTGAAAAATGTTTCTCTGAAAAATGAGTGTCATAGTTCAAGAATCAACTCAATCGGAGTTCGTTTGTAATTTTTATAGCTTAAAAAAAAACTTTTATGCCTATAACGATATAATTGAAAATCGCATAATCGATTTTCTGAACCACTATGAAGTTTCACTTTAAAATATGTCATTCTATTTTCTAACATATAAACTCTGATTTTCTATTACCATCCCGTTCAAAATCCTTAACTTTAATTCGGAAATCTTTCTGCTCTATTCTGAAAACTCAAGATGTTACACATGTACAATAGTGTTGTTCCTCATTCTTATTCTTTACGCTTAATTTACTTTGAGTACAATACAAACTTTAAGTTTGGGGGTGTGCATGCGTGCATGTTCGTTTTAGTACATACTATTGACATTTTCTTAAAAAAATTTTAAGTCCTAGGTAGTGAAGCATAAGTTCAAATGAGAAGATTTTTTTCTTTAGGATGAAGTCATATAAAATAATTAGAGTCATATTTACTCGTATTTGATGCCTTGAGTAGGTGACCTAGGTTAGATTCGATGCATTTAAAAGTAGGTCTCTGGTAGTAAGAGCTTAGGTAGTCAATAAAGTGACTAGTTGAGATAGTTGTTAGATAATAAATGACTGTTTGATTATATCTCTGTATCAGTATGCTAGTGTTATAATGTATGATATGGCTAAAAAAAGAACAAAATAATGAACGGAAAAATTATTGAAGAAAAAAGAGACGAGAAAAAAAAAAGATAAATCACATATAACAAATAAGTGTGAAGCTAATCATGGGCGAGTGTTAGGACCACTATCAGGAGAAATATTACCTTATAGGGTAGGTGAGTTAAAAAATGGAGAAAAATTGTGTCATATTGAGTGTAAGTTGACAGACACATACACTTTTATTGGGATATATGCCCTGGAGCATAATGTAATATATAAATGAGATTTTATTTTAAGCAAAACGATGTAATTATTTATTTATTAAAATGTTGATTTTCAAATTGCATATTATATATTATCATGTATGCCCTTGGATACTAAATGTACTTTCAGGCTTAGTGTATAAGTGTTATACACAAGAGCATTTGAGTATCAGAGCGAGGTTGAAAAGTATTCTAATTTTTTTTTTTTTTAATTATGCGATAATTAATATGATATTTATTTTTATGTATGAGATGCATGAAAAATAAAATATAATATGTTATAAGAGTGGGCATAACATTAAATAAATATATTTTATGAGATAAAATTATTCATGTGATGATGTTTTTTTAATTTAAATACAAAGGTCGTAAATTATAGTGTTTTTTGGAATGTAAAGCCATAAGGCCATTTTAGGATTTAATACAAATATTATATTTGATTTTTTCTATGTAACTTATGTAGCAGTATAACATCCCCAATCCGGGAGATACTACCGGTAGGGAATAGACCGTACTATCCCCCCTAAGTCTCTGATTTTCTAACTATAAATAACATTAATAGTCTTTCTCAATCAAAGTATTATGTATGAGACCGTTGCCAAAACTCGACAACATGAAATGCAAATCAATATTAATAAATGTATACTCAATAAAACGTGCTTTATAACTTAATAGATATACGTTTTAAACTTATACAACAACCAACACAATACTAGTTACTGATACATGACTTTTCTCTGACTCTAACTGAGCTCTCTCTCTCTGACTTGACCTGGTGGACTAAAACCTCTAGTGACTGCCATCAGTATCCATCCTCTCGAGCTCGTCCTCCGGGAATACCTGCAAAACAGAGAAACTGAGAGTGGGGAGTTAGACCGTTTCAACGATCTAAGTGAGTGGACGATTTAAAACAGAAACTGAAATACTATTATGAAAAATACTTGATTCTAAACCAAAATCCTTCCAGGAAACAACCTTATATGAAAACTCTTTTCTTGTCTGAAAACTCTGAACTCTTTTTCTGGAAATCTTGTCATGAAAATTCTTTTATAAAACTTCTTTTTCTGAAAGTGTCTTATAAATCTGTTGTTTCTGAAAACTTTCATTTTTATAAAACTTCTTTCTCTGAAATCTATAAATGAAACTATTTCTGTAAACTGATATATGTCTCTGAAAACCTGAAATATGGGGGAGTTACGTATCACTGTCCCCCCATACACCTAACTAGAGCCAGGAGTGCAAATCCATGATATTGGGGCGTTACGTATCGCCGTCCTCCAAAGCATGCCAATATTTGTCCCTGAAGCTAGTGGTCTTGAGGCGTTACGTATCGCTGTCCCCCAAGCCACTGAACTAGAACTGGGGGTGCAGATCTATGCTAGCCTCCAAGCTCTGAATCTAGGATCTAGGGGCATCTGTCATCCCTAGCCCTGAACTAGGATCTGGGGGCGTTACGTATCGACGTCCCCTCAGACCTCTATATGTGCACATGTTCTCTCCGTCAATTCTATATATGTATCAAGTTACATACTGATTGGGGTTTTTCCCTCTTGCCTCGAAAACATAAATCTCAAGCTTTTAAAATACTTTTTCTAAAAC
>SKCR01037466.1:0-86794 GCA_019454045.1 Zanthoxylum bungeanum
ACGTGATTATCCGATACTGGGCCGATATACACAATACTACGGTATACTATACTACGCTTGATACAGATCTATATATTCCTGTAAGAATATTTCTGGAGAATTGGGTAGGCATGGCGTTTTGCTAGAGGCTAACCTAGTCTTGTAAATCGGTATAACGTAGTACGAGGAGGTACGTATTCGTGTCGATAGTCCGACGACCGTATTTACTGCCAACATATCCGGAGATCTCATGGGTCGGTTCCCGAAGATTCACCGATGACGTATTACTCGCACTTTGATTATCGGGATTAATTAGAAGAGAGAGAGAATTAATCTGGGATTAATTCGATGAGAGAGAAAATTAATCTGGGATTAATTGCGGAGATATTTTATCTGGGATAAAATATTAATTAAAGAGAGAGAACGATTAATTGGAATTAATCGATAAAATTAATATATTCGATATATTAATCGAAATTGGATTTCGACGCGGAATTAAAATTAGATTTTAATTCGGGCGAACGAATTAATTTAGAATTAATTCGTTAGCGACGTGAATAGTGAATTCGCTAGGCGTAATCACTTAATTACGCGTGACGGAAATTCGTTAATTTGGAATTAGCGAACCCGAGCCCGAGAGTGATTGCGAGCGCATTCGCATTTCGATTCGAGCGCGGCACGCGAGTCACATCAAGCGTCAAATCGCTAGTCGCGTCAATCGTCAAATCAATTGTCACTTTGAGTGATGTGACTTGACAATATGTCACTTTAATAAAGTGAAGACATGTGATGTGAATAGTGATGTGTAATGATTGAAAGCTTTTAAAAGGCTTGAGATGGAATATAACATTATTTTATTCCTTGCCTTTTTGACTTTTGAATTAAAGTTGAGTATATATATCTTATTTTATTTACTTGGTAAATCATTAAAAATAAAGATATATACAAAAGCTTTTACTCTCTCTCTCTTGGACTTGGTACTGTACACGTTTTTGGGTAACATTTGGGAGCCAAAACGTTTTCTCTCTTCCCTCTCTTTTCTTCCTCTCATCTCACGGCTTCAAGCCGATTTTCTTCTTCAATTTTTCTGGTTCACCGAATTTTTGAGAAGCAAAATGGAAGATGATTAGTGCTAGCACACTCTAGGAGTGATACAAAGGTGATAGGGAAGTGAGTTGTGAGCATGGAAGCTTGAAGCTTGGAGCTTCAATGGTGGTCTTCAATGGCCGAAAATGGTGAGCACCAAACCAGTCCAAACCGCACAGCCCACTGCATTTGGAAGCCATTGCCGAGCTTGGAGGGAGCTCAAAAACGCATCTTGTTCTTCAAACATCAAAAACCGAATTCAATGTGAGTTGATTCCGCCACCTCCTTTGATGTGTTCATATGTGGTTTTTATGCTTTGTTTGTGATCCTTGGGACTTTGATTGAACACTTTCATTATCATCCACAGTCAAATGGACAGGTTGAAGTTTCAAACAGAGAAATCAAAAGAATCTTGGAGAGAACTATTGGATCAACAAGGAGGGACTGGTCAAAAAAATTGGATGACGCATTATGGGCTTATCGGACAGCATACAAGACACCCATTGGTATATCCCATATCGATTGGTGTTTGGGAAAACATGTCATCTGCCAGTTGAGCTTGAACACAAGGTGTACTGGGCACTGAAGAAGTTGAATATTGATCCACAAGCTGCAGGAGAGAAAAGACTCCACCAACTCAACAAATTGGAGGAATTTCACTTACAGGCTTATGAGAATGCCAGATTGTACAAAGAAAAGACCAAAAAATGACATGATCGAAAAATAGTGCACAGACAGTTGGAACCAAGGCAGCAAGTTGTTGTACAATTCACGGTTGAAACTTTTCCCTGGAAAGTTGAAATCAAGATGGTCAGGTCCTTTTGTGATCACTCAGGTTTTACCATATGGAGCTATTGAGTTACTGGATCCCAACACCAACGAAACATTCAAGGTTAACAGTCAGCGTGTCAAGCACTACTGGGGAGAATCATTTGATCGACAAAAATAAAGTGTCACACTTTCAGATCCAGCCTAATGTTTGAGAAGTCACGTCTAGCTGACGATGTTAAACTTAGCACTCGCATGGAGGCAACCCATTTAATTTTTGTATATATTGTGATCTGGTGTGTTTTATTTTTATATGTTTAATTTTTATAGGGAAAGTCATTACACGATGGAAGAAGCTTTCGCAAATCTTCACAAGCAATTTCCTTCTCTCCCTCAAAAATCTCTGATGAAAGTTTACAAAGCTCGCTTGGAACGGATGAGATTACTAACAATCCATGGTGTTCATAATGACATTCGTTAGGTAATTGAAGCAAGGGTCTGATTGTTAGGTTAGTCGTCTGACTCTTTTATTTCACATCTGCCTATTTTTGGAAGAAGCACATATGCAAAGAAATGTAGAGCTAAGCAAATGGGTGTTTGTTACAAATGTGCACGCTGGAATTGCAATACTCGTTGTCGTTCTTTAGGAATGGTGTCTGATAATCGCGAAGACAAAATTAAATTCATTAGGGATGGCTTGAGTAAGGAGTCTTTAGATGATATATCTTCGACTCTTGAGACGCATTCCAGTGGATATGTTCATATAGCCATCCGCAAATTACATACACAATTCCAAAAAGAAAGACAACAGTTTAGTCTCGGGAATCTAACTCAAAAAGACCCTGTTTGCCAATTTATAAGAAAATTGGATTGGAAGCTTGTCCCTGATGCATAGACGTCAATCAAATTGGATTGGAAGCTTGTCTTTTCCTAATAATTGTGATTTGTTTTGTTGTTTTCTTTTATTTTATCCGATAGGATCCAGACCTTTTTGACTATCACGATTTATTTTACTGTTAACTAATAATTGTCATTTGGCAGGTACTAGTGCTATTATCTTACTCACCCTTTTCAAGTGTTATAAATTCAACTCATCATTGCACTTTTGAAGACATCCAGACTAAAACATGGAAGCCACTTCAAGAAGACGAGTTGAAAACATCTGTGTGTTTTGCGGTACTAGTGTTGGTGTTAAGCCACAATACGTAGAAGCAGCACATGAATTGGGTCGAGTCTTAGCTGCAAGGAATATGCACTTAGTATATGGCGGAGGCAATCTTGGACTTATGAGGATCGTTTCAAAAGCTGTACAGGAGGGAGGCAGTCATGTTTTGGGAATCATCCCAAAACCCTTGGCAGAAGCAAATCTTATTAGACCATCAAAAGGAGAAGAACTAATTGTGACAGGTATGTCTGAATGACTGGTAGAAATGATTAACCGTGCTGATGCTTTTATTGCTTTGCCAGGTGGCTTGGGTATATTGGAGGAAATTTTTACAGTGTTATCTTGGGCGAACCTGAGCTTACACCAGAAACCGCTTGGACTATACAACGTTGAAGGATTTTATGATTTTCTTTGTGTGTTTCTTGATGATGCCCGAAGAAATGGGTTTGTGTCAAAACCTTTAAAAGAACTCCTCTTCACTGGCAGAACTGCTCCAGATCTAATTGATCAAATCTTAGCCTATGAACCACAAATTGACCCTATCATTTCAAAGATAAATTGGTTCGAGGACGATCGTGGTAAGAGGCGTCGGATTAATCAAGATCTTAACCGTTAACATTTCGTGTAGAATTTCAGTTAACCAGGTACTATCTTCTAAACTCTTCTTCTATTATTTAAGACATTGGGGACAATGTTTCGAAAAATATAAAAAAATTGAAAATTTTTCAAAAATTACAAAAATATTTTGCGTTTTTAGTTTTTATTTTGACTAAAAAAGTGAAATTGGTGAGAGATAGATGTGTAAGGAGTTCCTACTCCTGATACGTATTTCAACCTATTTTCGAAACAAGTTAATTTTTGTTTATTTCCTTTTGAATTATTTAATTTGTAAATTCTCCATAAAATTGACTCAAATGGATCTTCATATGCTCAGTTGGCAGGTATTATCAACATGCATCGTAACAAACAGACATGAGCTGTAATTGAAAAGTTTGTAATATTCAGTGCTCTAGTTTAATTTGCGGAAGCATCTCAAAAAGCAATGGAGTAAAAAAAAAAACGTCTGAGATCCGAGTTATTAAGTCCGTATGGGTGTTTTAACACTTAGTGCCCTAAAACCAACTGGTTTGGGAGTCACTGGCCCAAAGCTCGCTACATGGATCAAAGATGCTGCAAAAATATATATATCTGAAGTCTGAGTGATTATGTCTGTAGGGGTGTCTTAACACTTGGTGCCCTAAAGCCAACTAGTTTGGGAGCCACCGACCTAACACTCGCTACATAGATGGAAGATATTGTATATAAATAAAAAAAAATCAAAGAAAAATCAGAAAAATTATTCCATTGCTGCAAAAAGGTGTGAATTCTGATAAAACTTTAGGATAAAAATATTACTCTCTTATCAACTGCGCTTGAGACTGTTTTGGCAAAAATGAGTTTATTAATATTTTGTCGGCTGTGCATATGGAGAATGGTAAATATAATCGGAGAATGTATTTATTCGGTAATTTAGAAAGAAAGAAAATAGCTATTGACTTGGAGTAGAAGTTTCACCTGATTAGTCACCAACTTCTTCATTCTCTTTTCTATTGTCTTTTTGCTTTTGTGTGCATTAGTTTTACTACATTTTTACTTTTGTAAGATGTTTGAGGGTATCATTGCTATAAACCCTCACGAGACTACAACTCGTTCACTAAGGACACCTAGGGTTTAAAGGCTTGTTGCATATGCTAAATGCAACCGTGATCCCTACGAAATTGGCTTAGTTAAATTTTAAGGTTGTTTATGTATTTTATTTTATGTTTTGCTCGAGGACTAGCAAAAAGTTAGGTTTGGGGGTGTAATGAGTGGTAAATGTATCACTATTTCCCACTCATTTGACCTAATATTTGGTAAAGTTTCTTGAGTTTTGTGAATATTTTGATGTGTTTTGTGTTATTTTGTAGATAAATAAAGTTTCAGGACTCTCTGGAGGTGATTTGGGGCCAAAACAATGAAAAAGAACACAAAAGGGCATTTCTGTAAATTGGCCCGTCGCGACGCCTAACATGCGCCACTCCATGCTAACTTGCGCCGGGTCCACAAGTCATAATCTGAGAAGTTTGACTTACTAAAGTGTGCCGTGCCACATGTCAACATCACAGCCGACTTGCTAACGTGCGCCATGCCACGTGACATCATCCTATGGTGCCGACAATCGCCATCGCCACGTGTCAGCCATGTCATCGTCCACATCACCAGTTGACCGAGTCAACATGCCATGTCACTGCCACATCACCATCAGCCAATCGCAGCGTGCCACGTGTCGCAATCCTACGGTGCCGACAATCACTTTCGCCATGTGTCACCACGTCAACGCTACGTTAGCTCAATTATTGACTCATTTATCCGAATTGCCACATGGCAGATAAGAATCTGAAACAGACCAATCACGCATTGACATGTCAGTGCATCGTGACGTAAGAAGAAACGTGCGCGTCGCAACACGCGGGCCTTATTGACACCTATAAATAGAGCTAAAAATTTCAGTTTCAGATGTACCTTCCTCTCTGAATTGTCTGATGTAAATAAGGAGTTTTCTATCTAGTTTATTTTAATTTCAGATTTGTAATTAATTTTAATTACGTTCTGTAATAGTAATAGTAATTTACTTTCTTTACATTTACAGTTTTTACTATTCAACCATAAAGAGGTAACTTCCCACTGCTAGAGTGAAAGGTAAAACTTTTATTACTGCTATATAGATTAATCTCCCTTAATTATAATATATTCACTATTTTTAATTTGACTTAATGAGGATACCGCTATATTGGCAGGTTGGTAATCATTTATAAACTGGTTTTAATCTGACTAAGCAAGGATACCTCTAGATTGGTCGGTTGGAAATTAAACTTTCTTACCGCCTATATACAGGTTTATGGACAAAATTTTGATACTGCCTTTATGGCTGGTCAGACTTAATTTGACTTAATCAGGTTTCCGCCTATATGGCTGGTTGGTAATATCATCACAAGTTAATATATTATATTAATGGAGATATCTAAATTAGTAGTTGTAAAAGTAGATCATTTTACCTTAGCATTTTATTTTATTGTAAATTTACTTTTAGCATTTTCTTTACCGCATTTACTTTTCAGCATTTTTACTTTATGTTTTTTTTTTTTTTACTAGCCCTAGTTATGTGTCGTAACTAAGTTAGTTATCTAGGGTTGTGATGAATTCTAATATCACCGGTTTATAAGGGGTTATTTTATAGTTTGGGTAATTTAAAGGTTTACTTATTAAGTCTTAAGCTTAATGCGTCTTGTTAATTGGCCACTAATAAGATTGATCTGGTAAATCTAAAATAACATTGATAAAGGAATTTTAGGTTTCAGCCTTAGACTTAATAGCCCATGATCTTCCTTGAGGATAGATAACCCTCTAATAGATTTCCTTACAGGATAGACATATACCTATCGGGCGGGGGTAGCCATAATTGGAACTTACACTTAATGAATCCAAGTAATTTGGTTGACATAGACATATGATTCAATTGGGTTAAATTAGATATTTGCGTCTGACCATCGACATAGGCTTTCGTATAATTTCGTGTTCCACGTTAGTAAACCAATTTATTACACAAACATGAAATAACCACTTCATCTTTTAAAAGATATTAGAAAGATTCATAACCCTAGAAAGTTTCTTAATATTGATTTTTCTTAAACCTACTTTCATGCAATTTTATTTACTTGTTTTTAAAATTTAGAATCATCAACATTTCAAATCAAATAAACAATCTATTAGATACTAGTAAACACACGCGTATAAAGCAAGCGCACGTATCGTTCAAGTAGTATAAAAATTATCGATCCCACGAGGACTTAATACCTAATCAATTAATTTTATGAGGTCAAATGATTACTAGTATCTAACAGGTTGATTGATTGATTTGAAATGGTGATGATTTTAAATTTAAAAATAAGTAAATAAAATTGCACGAAAGTAGGTTTAAGAAAATTCAATATTAGGAAACTATCTAGGGGTTGTGAATCTTTCTATTATCTTTTAAAAGATGAAGTGGTTATTTCATGTTTGTGTAATATATCAGTTTACTAACCTGGAACACTAAATTATGCGAAAACCTCTGTCGATGGTCAGACGCAAATACCCAGTGTAACCCAATTGAACCATATGTCTATGTCAACCAAATTACCTGGATTCATTAAGTTTAAGTTCCAATTATGGCTACCCCTGCCAGACAGGTATACGTCTATCCTGTAAGGAAATCTATTAAAGGGTTATATATCCTCAAGGAAGACCGTGGGCTATTAAGTCTAAGGCTGAAACCTAAAATTCCTTTGTCAAGTTTATTTTAGATTTACCATATCAATCTTATTAGTGGGCAATTAACCATACGCATTAAGCTTAAGACTTAATAAGTAAACCTTTAAATTACCCAAACTATAAAATAACCTCATATAAACCGGTGATATTAGAAGTCATCACAACCCCAGATAACTAACTTAGTTACGACACATAACTAGGGCTAGTAAAAACTTAAAAGTAAAAGACATAAAATAAAATGCTGAAAAGTAAATGCCGTAAAATAAATACTGAAAAGTAAAATTGCAATAAAATAAAATGCTAAGGTAAAAAGATATACTTTTACTACTACTAATTTAGATATCTCCTTTAATATAATATATTAACTTGTGATGATATTACCAACCAGCCATATAGGCGGTAACCTAATTAAGTCAAATTAAGTCCGAGCAGCCATATAGGCGGTATCAAAATTTATCCATAAACCTTCCATATAGGCGGTAAGAAAGTTTAATTACCAACCGACCAATTTGGCGGTATCCTTGCTTAGTCAGATTAAAATCAATTTATAAATGATTACCAACCAGCCAATATAACGATATCTTCATTAAATCAAATTTTAAATAGTGAATATATTATAATTAAGGGAGATTAATTTAAATAGCAATAGTAAAAGAATTACCTTTCACCCTAGCAGGGGAAGTTACGTCCTCATGGTTGAATAGTAAAAACTATAAAAGTAAAGAAAGTAAATTACTATTACTATTACAAAACATAATTAAAATTAATTACAAAACTGAAATTAAAATAAACTAGATAGAAAACTCCATATTTACATCAGAGAATTCAGAGAGGAAGGTACATCTGAAACTGAAATTTCAAGCTCTATTTATAAGGCGTCAATAAGCCCCACGCGTCGTGACGCGCACGTTTCTTCTTGCGTCGCGACGCGCTGACGTGTCAATGCGTAATTGGTCTGTTTCAGATTCTTATCTGCCATATGGCAATTCAGATAAATGAGTCAATAATTGAGCTGGATTGGCGCTGACGTGGCGACACGTGGCGAAAGTGATTATCGGCACCATAGAATTGTGACACGTGGCACGCTGTGATTGGATGATGATGACGTGGCTGTGACATGGCACGTTGACTCAATCAACTGGTGATGTGGACGATGATGTGGCTGACACGTAGAGTGACACGTGGTGATAGCGATTGTCGGCACCGTAGGATGATGACACGTATCACGGCGCACGTTAGCAGATCGGCTATAATGGTGACACGTGGCACGGCACACGTTAGTAAAGTCAAACTTCTCAGATTCTGACACGTGGACCCGACGCACGTTAGCATGGAGCGGCGCACGTTAGGCGTCGCGATGCGGCAATTTACAAAAATGCCCTTTTGTGTTCTTTTTCACTGTTTTGGCCCCAAATCACCTTCATAATGTCCAGAAACTTTATTTATCAACAAAATAACACAAAACACATCAAAATATTCAAAAAAACTCATGAAACTATACAAAATATTAAGTTAAATGAGTGGGAAATAGTGATATAATTACCACTCATCACACCCCCAAACGTAACATTTTGCTAGTCCTTGAGCAAAACATGAAATAAAATAACATAAGAATAAAATTAAGCTAAGCCACTTTCGTTGGGATCACAGTTGCATTTAGCGTATGCAACAAGACTTTAAACCCCTAGGTGTCCCTAGTAGACGAGTTGTAGTCTCGTGAGGGTTTACAACAATAATATCCACAAACATTTTACAAAAGTAAAAATGTAGTAAAACTAATGCACACAAAAGAAAAAAGACAAGAGAAAAGAGAATAAAGAAGTTAGTGACTAATCAGGTGAAACTTCTACTCCGAGTCACTAGTTGTTTTATTTCTTTCTAAATTACTGAATAAGTAAATTCTCCGATTATATTTACCATTCTCCATATACACATCCAACAAAATAATAAACAACTCATTTTTGCCCACAACAGTTACAAGTGCAGTTGATAAGAGAGTAATATTTTTGTCCTAAAGTTTTATCAAAATTCACACCTTTTTGTAGCAGTGGAATAATTTTTCTCATTTTTCTGATTTTTTTTTCTGATTTTTTTTGATTTTTTTTGATTTATATACAATATCTTCCATCTATGTAGCGAGTGTTGGGTCGGTGGCTCCCAAAGCAGTTGGCTTTAGGGCACTAGGTGTTAAGACACCCCTACAGACTTAATTACTCAGACTTCAAATATATATATTTTTTCAGTATCTTTGATCCATGTAGCGATCTTTGGGTCAGTGACTCCAAAACCAGTTGGTTTTAGGGCACTAAGTGTTAAAACACCCCTACGGACTTAATAACTCGGATCTCAGACATTTTTTTTTTTACTCCAATTCTTTTCATAGATGCTTCCTACAATTAAACTAGCGCACTGAAAATTACAAACTTTTCAATTACAGCTCATGTGTGTATGTTGCCATGAATGTTGATAATACTTGCCAACTAAGCATATGAAGATCCATTTTAGTCAATTTTATGGAGAATTTACAAATTAAATAATTCAAAAGGAAATAAACAAAAATTAACTTGTTTCGAAAATGGGTTGAAATACGTATCAGAAGTGGGAACTCCTTACACAACTATCTCTCACTAATTTCACTTTTTTAGTCAAAATATAAACAAAAACGCAAAATATTTTTGTATTTTTCACAAAAAAATATTTTTCGAAAAAATTTTAGACTAAAAATAAAAACAACACACAACTAAAAACAAGATAATGATCAACTAATTCCCTCCCCCAAACCTAAATGAGACATTGTCCCCAATGTCTTAAACAGTAGAAGAAGAGTTTAGAAGATAGTACCTGGTTAACTGAAATTCTACATGAAAAGTTAAAGGTTAAGATCCAGATTAATCTGACGCATCTTACCACGATCGTCCTTGGACCAATTTATCTTTGAAAGGATAGGGTCAATTTGTGGTTCATAGGCTAAGATTTGGTCAATTAGATCCGGAGCAGTTCTGGCAGTGAAAAGGAGTTATTTTAAAGCTTTTGACACGAATCCATTTCTCCGGGCATCATCAAGAAACACACAAAGAAAATCATAAAATCCTTCAACGTTGTACAGTCCAAGCGGTTTCTGGTGTATGTTCAAGTTCGCCCAAGATAACACTATAAAAATTTCCTCCAATGTACCCAGTCCACCTGGCAAAGCAATAAAAGCATCAGCGCGGTTAATCATTTCTATTAGTCATTCAGACATACCTGGCATAATCAGTTCTTCTCTGTTTGATGGTCCAATAAGATTTGCTTCTGCCAAAGGTTTTGGGATGATTCCCAAAACGTGACTGCCTCCATCCTGTACGGCCTTTGAAACGATCCCCATAAGTCCAAGATTGCATCCGCCATATACTAAGTGCATATTCCTTGCAGCTAAGACTCGACCTAATTCTTGTGCTGCTTCTACTTATTGTGGCTTAACACCAACACTAGTAACGCAAAACATACAAATGTTTTCAACTCGTCTTCTTGAAGTGGCTTCCATGTTTTAATCTGGATGTCTTCAAAAGTGCAATGATGAGTTGATTTTATAACACCTGAAAAGGGTGAGTAAAATAATAGAACTAGTACCTGCCAAATGATAATTATTAGTTAACAGTAAATAAAATCGTGATAGTCAAAAAGATCTGGATCCTGTCGGAGAAAATAAAAGAAAACAACAAAACAAATACAATTATTAGGAAAAGACAAAGAGATATAATATTTACAATAATTTACAGCTTGATTGACATCTATGCGTCAGAGACAAGCTTTCCATCCAATTTTCTTATAAATTGGCAAACAGGGTCTTTTTGAGTCAGATTCCCGAGACTTAACTGTTGTCTTTCTTTTTGGAATTGTGTATGTAATTTACGGATGGCTATATGAACATATCCACTGGGATGCGTCTCAAGAGTTGAAGATATATCATCTACAGACTCCTTACTCAAGCCATCCCTAATGAATTTAATTTTATCTTCGCTATTATCAGACACCATTCCTAAAGAACGACAACGAGTATTACAATTACAGCGTGCGCATTTGTAACAAACACCCATTTACTTAGCTCTACGTTTCTTTGGATAGGTGCTTTTTCCAAAACTGGGTAAATAAGAATTACAGGAATCAGAATAATCACCTGCTAATCGGACCTGTGCTTCGATTACCCAACGAATGTCATTAGGAACACCATAGATCGTTAGTAGTCTTATTCGTTCCAAGTGAGCTTTGTAAACTTTCATCAGAGATTTTTGAGGGAGAGAATGAAATTGCTTGTGAAGATTTGCGAGAGCTTCTTCCATCGTGAAATGACTTTACCTGCAAAAATTAAACACACAAAAATAAAACACACAAGATCACAATATATACACAAATTGCATGGGTTGCCTCCCTGCGAGCACTAAGTTTAACGTCGTCAGCTAGACGTGACTTCTCGAATGTTAGGCTGGATCTGAAAGTGTGGCACTGTTGAGTTTCAAACAAGTCCCAAGAATCATCAATCATGCATAAAACGAGTTGAATACAACCAAGGAGTAAGGCGGAATACATACTCACATTGATGGGTTTGATGCTAGGAAGAACAAGACCCATTTTCCTCCTCCATGAAGCTCGGTTTTTGACTCATGTGAACTGCTGGACTGCTCGGTTTTGGGCTGTGAAATTCCTCCAAGATTCGGCCATGGGAGACTCCATGGAAGCTCCAAGCTTCAAGCTCCAAAAATGGATTCCAAGCTCATAAATTCGTTTCCCTATTACCTATGTGTAACCCAAGGTGTGTGCTAGCACTTGTTCATCTTCTTTGCTTCCCACAAATTCGGTCTAACCAAAAAATTAGAGAAGAAATCGGCAGTGAGCCGTGAGAGGGAGAAGAGAGAAAGAGAGGGAAAATGGTTTCTACAAGAAACCGTAAATGAGAGAGAGAATTATTATGAAAAGAAAATGTAATTTTGGTTTATATATTTTCAAAAATAAAATAAACCATATACAAATATTCAATTTTCAAAATACCAAAAGTCAAAAGCCAAAAGCAAAAAGCATTTAAGCTTTTCAACTACCACATCAATCACTCAAATCAAATGACAACTTGTCACATCACTCAAAGTGACATTTGATTTGACGCTTGATGTGACTAGCGATTTGACGCTCGATTGACTTGCGTGCCGCACTCGAATTCGAAATGCGAATGCGCTCGCAAATAATCCCGGGCTCGGGTTCGTTAATTCCAAATTAACGAATTTTCCGTTGCGTCGTAATTAAATGATTACGCCTAGCGAAATCACTATTCACGTCGCTAACGAATTAATTCTAAATTAATTCGTTCGCCCGAATTAAAATCTAATTTTAATTCTGCGTCGAAATCCAATTTCTAATAATATATCAAATATATTATTTTATCGATTAATTCCAAATTAATCGTTCTCTCTCTTTAATTAATATTTTATCCCAGATAAAATATCTCCGTGATTAATCCCAGATTAATTTTCTCTCTCATCCAATTAATCCCAGATTAATTAAAGTGCGAGTCATACGTCATCGGTGAATCTTCAGGAAGCGACCCATGAGATCTCCGGATATGTTGGTAGTAAATACGGTCGTCGGACTATCCGAACACGTAAGTACCTCGTACTACGTTTATACCGATTTACAAGACAACGTTGGCTTCTAGCAAAGTGCCATGCCTACCCAATTCTCCAGAAATATTCTTACAGGAATATATAGATCTGTATCAAGCGTAGTATATACCGTAGTATTGTGTATATCGGCCCAGTATCGGATAGTCACGTGCTAGGGCTGGGGCTAGATAAGTGTCTGCCCCGTCCGAAGCACATGTCGGATGTCTGGTAACTAGTCTCTATAATCAGATATTCATGACCTGGTCATAATATCATGATTGGATGCGCATCACTCAAGAGCACTAGTACCGTATCCTGCGTGACATCATCTCCACTATGACTGAAGTGATACTTCCGTCTTGACATCACACCCAATACACTACGACTCTCTGATAAACCCAGAAGTGGTGTACGCAGAAACGGGTTAAAGCCATGTACCACCAAGACCAAAGTCTACCGATTATCGTAAGTATTAGCGGTGCAAGTCTCAGGTTAAGACCAAATACACCTACCCTGATGTCGGACTCCCATAGACACATAGTCATAATACCAATGGGATTCCGAGGGGTCTATCCAGAGCGAAGCTGTTTCCCGTACCATCGGGTGTGAACACATGACCTCCTATCGCACTTGCATAAGTATCCAATACTTATATATATGAGAACTATGCCGTTGTGCCCTCACAACGCGCACAAGTGCAATACTAGCCTATTTCGCATTATCGATGTCCAGTCTCGATAATACTCCGGCTAGGGATATTTAATGATTAATCCTTCGGGGATTGATACTGTCTCATATCATTCTCAATCCAAGAACTAATCATAGGGACCTCTCTTCATTTATATATCTATGGTGATCTAATCACAAATGATGAGAGTGCAATTTCCTTGTCACATAGTTAATTTGTACAACAACACCGTGATCTGTACAAATAGTGACGTTATGGGTCATATTATCCAACAATCTCCCACTTGGCACATAGCCAGTCACTCGAGTGTCTAACACCCGAACTATGTACGGTTCGCTCAAATTGCTGAGGAAAGGTTTTCGTCAGCGGATTTGTTTGATAATCGTCTGACGCGATTTATACGATCATCACATCGCCACGATGTGTGATCCGAACGAATCAGATGATATAGAAGTATATATCTGGATCGTCGACGAGACCTTTAATTCTTAGCCTGTGCTGACGCCTAGCTCAGCTGCTAAAAGAACTATATCTAATCTAATTAGATTTATTTTCGATCAAAATGGCTTCTATTGCTGCCTCAGCTGTAGCAATAATCCGCATTTGTTGTTTATTCGGCAACAGCTATCCCGTTATTCAAACTTTATAGTACCGTAGTATTTAATTGTTTGGAAACTTGCAGCTGTGATCCCAGTCACTTCAAGTTGTCATTCTCCATAGTTTAAGACAACATCTTTAGTTCTCTCAGATACTAACAGATGTTCTTAATGTTCAATCCAGTGACTATCACTTGGATTGACCTGATCGTGACTCCATATGCTCGAAGCGTATGAGACACCCTATCAAGTACATTTTAAATGTACAATTTCCCAGAGAGTGTTAACAACTCCAAATCTATCCCAGTAGATCTTTATTCCTTGAATAAAGGTTGTTACTCCCTAGAATTCTACGGAGAATTTCTTATGAAAGCCAAGCTTTCACCGATTGCTTTATGGGAATTTCATTGTCAGTGCCATCTCCCACTAACCTCCTTATATACACAAGAATTATTTCGTTTGAGTAAATCATAAACCATTATGATTATTTCAAAACGTCAGTTCCAAGAACCTTATGCTCGTTTCAATCCAAACATGGATCGAATAACCCGCAAACCTTGTTTGTCGGTTATACAAAATCGTCAGGATGTTGTAAGCATCCTCCAAAAGGTTTCCTTTTCAGGAAAGCGATTTTGATCTATAACTGACACATTTCATAAATGAAATACGCAGTTATCAACAAGCATCTTCAAAATGGATTTACCATGGCAACAGGTAAAAGGTTGAACCGTTATTAACATAATGTTGATAACGATACCTTTCCGTCAAAAGCCCGGCTTTGTACGTTGGTATGTTGCCTTCCATGTATGTCTTCCCTGAAGACGTTTAATGTACCATAGGCACAATGCCTTGTGGTACAACAACTAGTATCCAAAATAGTTGTTATACATGGAATCCATTTCGGATTCATGACACTTTGTCATAATAGGGAGTCGATACCTTGTATCACTTCCTCAAAACGTAGTCGGTGGATATACCTTCATAAGATTGACATCTTTATGAGGTTAGATCAGAAACCCATACCCTAGGTCGTTTTCTGACTCTTTCCGATCTACTCAGTTCTTGTGTATTCGAAGATTAATGGTACAGATTCATCATTGATGAACTATTTGTGTTCCATTACGGACCTGTACCTTGAACAGTATTACTCCGATTTTCATCGAGTATCACTATCCTCCCACTGACCACTGCATATCGGTATTCCTCTCAGGAAAAACCGCATGGTGAGCAACAATCACATTGTTCTCATGTGAGATTTATAAGTACTATACTTATGGTTTCCCTTAGGATAACCTATATTGGCATTATCCAATTTGGGTCCTAAGTTTGGTATCATCCAAACGTTATGCCTGGCATCCCAAATTATCAGGAATGAGAAACCTTGTTTCTTCCCTGTTCATATCCTATATGACATCTGTCAAACAGATTTATATGGAACCTTATTCTAAATAAGTTATTGCACTGTTAAAACTTATCCGTTGAAGGAAATGGTAGCTCAGAGCGACTCGTGATAAACCTTATCATGTCCAACAAAATCCGGTTTATCCGTTCGGACATACCGTCACTTTGACGTGTTCCGGGAGGAGTCCTCATTTGAAAGAATAATATACTCATTCAAGTATATAAGAAACTTATTGCTTAAGTATTTTCCATTACGGTCTTACCGTGACGGTATAATACTATAGTCGATCTGTTTGTCTATTTCGTGTCGAAACTCTAAAAGTTTTCGATTTGTGTTCTCTAAAAGAAACACATAACCATAACGTGATTCCACATCCGTTTAAGGTCACGAAATATTCATGTTCACATCTAGCCTAGCTAGATATGGGCCCACTTACTTCACCATGAATAGGGCTAACAGGTCGGTGGCCCTTATACTATTACCAAGTAAATAGTATTTTAGGTACTTTACCTAATAAACTAGATTCGCAGACCTTATTTGAATAGTCAAATCAGTCCTAGTACCCACTCTTCAAAAGTGTGGATATACGAGTCTCGTTAAATTGTGTCCTAGACAACAATGCCACAAATAAGTCTCTATTGATCAAATCAATTTGAGCTATTTATTTGTCATTTTATATGTTTGAGATTTTATTTATATTCAAAATATAAATTCTGTTATTTACATCTAATGTATTTATCTCAGTATCATCTTTATATAATAAAACACTTAGTGTTCTATAATATAAAGGTTTTATCCGCAACGGATTAAACACTGATATAGAGATAATGTCTCTAGTCAAACTAGTTACATGATAACAGTTCCTAATTTAAGTACACACCCGAATGGTAGTTCCTAAACTTAGGTATATACGGTCGAAACAGCGACTTTCGTCCCGTTTCTGATTCACAGAGCAATCTCAGCTTGAAGTCAGTATCCTGCTCAAAGCAGATTCTGAACATCAATACATATATTATTTTTTTACCATACTAAGTATTTAAAATCTAATTTCAATACTAGCTGTGAACATAACTAAGACAAAATTTTCAAAGTAAGAGTCTTGCCCTTTCTTTAATTCCTTCGTGTCTGCCATATCCAAATGGTAGTCACTTTGGGATATGTAAATTATCCTTTTCAATATTTCAGAAACCTTAGGCCAAGCCTTGGGTTTTAGAATATCGAAACGATGTGCACCTCGTGCTACATGCCCAATTGCAAACTTTGACTTTATCTCCTCTAGAATAGTCAATTAATTCTCCAAGAATTATAAATTGCAATTTTAATACTTCTTAAATCTAATATTAGATTTATGACAAGTATATTAAATTAAGCACTAAAGTCATCATCACATAAATCTTCCAAAGATTTTATGCTCTACTTATTTTGCTTAATTTTGGGCTTAAGGTATAATAAGTTATTTTATCAAATAAAGTAACCTATTATTTATTCCCAATTTGAAAATTAAATTATTTAAAATATTTTAATCCCAGATTATATTTTAAATGTCCAACTTTTCAATTTTATCTTGATTACAATAGTCCAACTATTTAATCAACGATTAGTGGTACTATATATATTATAGTGATTATAATAGTCCAACTATATAATCAAATATAATCTAAATTAATTAACCTCAATTACATTGATTACTATAATCAAATTATAAAATCAACTGTAAACTGAAATTAATTAATTCAAATATAATGATTAATATAATCCAATTATATATAATCAAGTATAATACAGTCCAACTGTTTATTAAAACAACAATTTGAATATTAGTCCAACTAACATTTAATCTAATGACGAAATAATTTAAATGAGCGCGTATGGCGAGTAAATTGAACGAATATTGCAAATTCAATTCTTGCCTCCCACTATTTTTCGTCGAGCCTCTAACCCTCTGTCGAGTACTCGGGAAACCGTGTTTCCTAGTGGGCTAGGATCCCGTTAAATATCACACAATCTTGACTTTGGCCAACAAATTGTATGATAATTAACTAGGTAGATATCTAAGATCAATTGGATCTCATCCAACTCCTAGATCCAGTTGGTGGACATCCAAGTCCCAAACATATATCTTATATATGCCTATACATCGAATGTATACCCTAACCTTTTTCCTCTGAATCAACTAGGCCTTGGCTTTGGCACAACAAACCTAGTGATCCCAGTCAAGCGCGGACCCATTGACATGGAAGCTTCGTAATCAATGTCAATGGACAAGAAGTGGTCTTGACTTTGGCCAACAAACCACAACTTGGACACGACACCGATATGGAACAAAGCCTCGTGATTAAAACACATCTTCGACGGACAAGGGCTTGACTTTGGCCAACAACCCCTGCCAATCTCGGATCTTGAGTAAGAATCACTCAATGGAAGGAAAATAAACGCTTGATATTTAACGAGGGTTTTTCGCGTGCAAATTGGCTACCAATTTTAATTATCTTTGTTAAGGTCTCATCATCATACACCCTTAAACATGCATTCTAAATAGATAATAAAGCGCTATGTAAAATAATAATGATATGCGGATGGATATTTTACACATTGATCCTAGATCAAATCTCTCACTTTCTCTATCCAAGCTAGCAATTGTATTACTTCTACCCGTTACACTACACTTCTAAAGAAACCTCATTTACATGGAGGGGAATAGGTGAGAAGAGAATACAAAGAAATAGGAGATAAGGCTGGACACGCAGGTCCAATTTAATAAATCAAATTTATTACAATTTCCAAAATCACCCCACCCGGCTAATATCCATCCGATATACATTATTCAAACATCACAACCATGTATTCATACAAGCATGTTATCAATCAATCTAATCCAATTAATTAATCTTGATAATTAGTGATCATCCAATGTTCAAACAAAGATTTGATTTTGTTCGAGTCAAACTCGTATTGCGAACACGTACTCAAAGTACGATTTCTCAATAAAATTAAATTACATGATTAAATCCAATTTAATACGTATTTAATTCTAATTCATTATTTAATTCCAAATTAAATATTACACTTTATAAAATAAACCTTACGACTTAAATTCCAAATTTAATCGTTACGGGTCTCAAAACCCGATTAATATCCAATATTAATTTAATTAAAGTCCAATGGGCTTTTAATTAATTTCTTGAGGCGTGGACTTTTGGTTAACTCGGGTCAAACCCGCAACCAAAGTCCAATCTGGGAGTTACCCCATAAGCCCATAAATTAATTTAGGCCCATTAGGCCCAATTAAACGTTAAAGGTTCATTAGTCGCATTTGGGCCTTTTGGAAGCGGTTTGGGCCTAATTGGATCCAACCAATTTTGGCCTAAACCAACTTTGTACAACAAAGTCCAATAAACCCAATAACAACTTTGAAAGCCCAAATCCAATTTTAAGCCCAATAATTTATTCAAAAAATTCCAAATTTTCAATTAAATTACCTAAAGTGTATAGCATTATTATTGCCCAAATCAAAGTTTCCAAACATCAAATTTGTCCAATTAATCATGCTTAACATCAATTAATCATGTCCAACATAATTAAATCAAAATCAAACCCAATTCATGGTTCAAGTGTCTCGGCCAAAGAGGGAAATTATGCCAAATCAAATTCAATCCAATTGAACCCAAATTAAACATAAATTCAACATCCCCAAATGATTTGTAAGTCATCCAATGAACAAAAAATCAAAAAACCAAGACAATTTTAGGGATCATATTTTCGGCCATCACAAGCAAATTGGGGAAAATTGTTCCAAACACTTTTTCATCAAATTGATCTAATCAATCATCAATTAAACAACATTCAAGCATTCTAAATCATCCAATTTCATTAAACATGCTCAAAATCAAGGTTTACCCCAAATTTGTCATGCCCAAAATTTAGGGAAAAATGGATCCAACCAAATTTCATGAAATTGATTATGCACAACATCAATTCAACCTCATTCAAGCATACTATACTAAACAATTTAATCATTTGATGCTCAAATTGAGTTTACCCAAATTAAAAGTTTTTGGCCAACATAAAGCAAATTGGGGAAAATCAATGCAATTAATTTTTCATCAAATTGATTAATATATAACTCTAATTATCCTTATACAAGCATTCTTAAACAAACAATTTGTTAAACATCATGTAAATCAAAAAGCCCCAAATTTTGCTCAAGAACCCTAATTCGTTTTATGCAACCAATAGCTCTGATACCATTGTTGAGTTTCAATCAAGTCCAAAGAATCATCAATCATGCATAAAACGAGTTGAATACAACCAAGGAGTAAGGCGGAATACATACTCACATTGATGGGTTTGATGCTAGGAAGAACAAGACCCATTTCCCTCCTCCCTCCATGAAGCTCGGTTGACTGCTGTGAACTGCTCGACTGCTCGGTGTGTGGCTGTGAAATTGAATTCCTCCAAGATTCGGCCATGGGAGACTCCATGGAAGCTTCAAGCTTCAAGCTCCAAAAATGGATTCCAAGCTCATAAATTCATTTTTCCCTATCACCTATGTGTAACCCAAGGTGTGTGCTAGCACTGTTCATCTTCTTTGCTTCCCACAAAATTCGGTCTAACAAAAAAATTAAATTAAAGAAATCGGCAGCGGAGCCGTGAGAGGGAGAGAGAGAGAGAAGAGAGAAAGAGAGGGAAAATGGTTTCCCAAGAAACCGTAAATGAGAGAGAGAATTATTATGAAAAGAAAAATGTAATTTGGTTTATATATTTTCAAAAATAAAATTAAACCATATACAACTTTTCTGTAAGAGTTAAATAAAGTCCCAAGGATCACAAACATGCATAAAAATCACATATGAACACATCAAAGGAGGTGGCGGAATCAACTCACTTGAATTTCGGTTTTGATGTTTGAAGAACAAGGTGCGATTTTTGCTCCCCTCCAAGTCACGGCAATGGCTTCTGGAACTGCAGTGGACGCTCGGTTTGGACTGGTTGGACTCCACCATTTTCGGCCATGTGAGACTCCATTGAAGCTCAAAGCTTCAAGCTTCCTTGCTCAAGAAGAAGCTTCCCTATCACCTATGTATGCCTCAAGGTGTGCTAGCACTAATCATCTTCCATTTTGCTTCTCAAAAATTCGGTGAACCAGAAAAATTGAAGAAGTAATCGGCTGTGAAGCCGTGAGATGCAGAGGGAAAAAGAGAGGGAAGAGAGAAAAAACGTTTTGGCTCTCAAAAAAATGTTACCAAAACCGTGTACAGTTGCCTTAGGTTGAGAGAGAATAAAAAGCTTTTGTATATATCTCTTATTAATATTTTACCAAGTAAATAAAATAAGATATATACTCAACTTTAATTCAAAAGCCAAAAAAGGCAAGGAATAAAATAATGTTATATTCCATCTCAAGCCTTTTAAAAGCTTTCAATCATTTCACATCACTATTCACATCACATCTCTTCACTTTATTAAAGTGACAAGTTGTCAAGTCATATCACTCAAAGTGACAATTGATTTGACGATTGACGCGACTAGCGATTTGACGCTTGATGTGACCGCGTGCCGCGCTCGAATTCGAAATGCGAATGCGCTCGCAATCACTCTCGGGCTCGGTTCGCTAATTCCAAATTAACGAATTTTCCGTCGCGTCGTAATTAAATGATTACGCCTAGCGAATTCACTATTCACGTCGCTAACGAATTAATTCTAAATTAATTCGTTCGCCCGAATTAAAATCTAATTTTAATTCCGCGTCGAAATCCAATTTCGATTAATATATCGAATATATTAATTTTATCGATTAATTCCAAATTAATCGTTCTCTCTCTTTAATTAATATTTTATCCCAGATAAAATATCTCCGCAATTAATCCCAGATTAATTTTCTCTCTCATCGAATTAATCCCAGATTAATTCTATCTCTCTCTTCTAATTATCCCAGATTAATCAAAGTGCGAGTAATACGTCATCGTGAATCTTCAGGAAGCGCCCATGAGATCTCCGGATATGTTGGCAGTAAATACGATCGTCGGACTGTCCGAACACTTAAGTACCTCGTACTACGTTTATATCGATTTACAAGACAGGTTGGCTTCTAGCAAAGCGCCATGCCTACCCAATTCTCCAGAAATATTCTTACAGGAATATATAGATCTGTATCAAGCGGAGTATACGTAGTATTGTGTATATCGGCCCAGTATCGGATAATCACGTGCTAGGGCTGGGGCTGGATAAGTGTCTGCCCCGTCCGAAACACATGTCGGATGTCTGTAACATAGTCTCTATAATCGGATATACATGACCTGGTCACATATCCCGATTGGTTGCGCAACACTCAAGAGCACTAGTACCGATCCTGCGTGACATCATCTCCAAATGACTGAAGTGACACTTCCATCTTGACATCACACCCATACACTACGACTCTCTGATAAACCAGAAATGGTGTACACAGAACCGGTTAAAGTTCCCTACCACCAAGACCAAAGTTTATCGATTATCGTAGTATTAGCGATGCAAGTCTCATGTTAAGACTATACACACCTACCTCGATTTCGGCCTCCCATAGACACATAGTCATAATACCAATGGGATTCCGAGGGGTCTATCCAGAGCGAAGCGTTTTCCCGTACCATCGGTGAAACACGACCTCCTATCGCACTTGCATAAGTATCCAATACTTATATATATGAGAACTATGCCGTTGTGCCCTCACAAACGCGCACAAGTGCAATACTAGCCTATTCCGCATTATCGATGTCCAGTCTCGATAATACTACGGCTCGGGATATTTAATGATTAAACCTTCGGGGACTGATCTGTCTCATATCATTCTCAGTCCAGGTACTAATCATAGGGACCTCTCTTCATTTATATATCTATGGTGATCTAATCACAAATGATGAGAGTGCAATTTCCTTGTCACATAGTTAATTTGCTACAACAACACAATGATCTGTGCAAATAGTGACGCTATGGGTCATATTATCCAACAATCTCCCACTTGGCACATAGCCAGTCACTCAGTGTCCCACACCTGAACTATGTACGGTCGCTCAAATTGCTGAGGAAAGGTTTTCGTCAGCGGATTTGGCTTAATTATCGTCTGACGCGATTTACACGATCATCACATCGCCACGATGTATGATCCGAACGAATCAGATGATATAGAAGTATATATCTGGATCGTCGATGAGACCTTTAATTCTTTAGCCTGTGCTGACGCCTAGCTCAGCTGCTAACAGAACTATATCTAATCTAATTAGATTTATTATCGATCAAAAATGGCTTCTATTGCTGCCTCAGCTGCAGCAATAATCCGCATTTGTTGTTAATTCGCAACATTATCTTGCTCGGAAGATTTCCAGCTTCTGTCCCAGTGTTCAAACTTTATAGTACCGCAGTATTTACCAGTTTGGAAACTTGCAGCAGTGATCCCAGTCACTTCAGTTCTCCATTTCCATAGTTAAGACAAATCTTTAGTTCTCTCAGATACTAACAGATGTTCTTAATCTTCAATCCAGTGACTATCACTTGGATTGACCCGATTGTGACTCCATATGCTCGAAGCGTATGAACACCAATACAAGTACATTTTAAATGTACAATTTCCCAGAGAGTGTTAACAACTTCTAATCTATCCCAGTAGATCTTTATTCCTTGAATAGGTTGTTACTCCCCAGAATTCTACGGAGAATTTCTATGAAAGCCAAGCTTTCACCAATGTTTTTATGGGAAATGTCACTGTCAGTGCGCGCTCCCACTAACCTCCTTATATACACAAGAGTTATTGCGTTTTGAGTTAAATCATAAACCATTATGATTATTTCAAAACGTCAGTTCCAAGAACCTTATGCTTACTTCAATCCAACATGGATTGAATAATCCGCAAACCTTGTTTGTCGGTTTATACCAAATCGTCAGAATGTTATAAACATTCTCCAAAAGTTTCCTTTTCAGGAAAGCGATTTTGATTTGTAACTGACACATTTCATAAATGAAATATGCAGTTATCAACAAGCATCTTCAAATGGATTTACCATGGCAACAGGTAAAAGGTTGAACCGTTATTAACACAATGTTGATAACGATACCTTTCCGTCAAAAGCCTAGCTTTGTACGTTGGTATGTTGCCTTCCATGTATGTCTTCTTGAAGACGTTTAATGTACCATAGGCACAATGCCTCGTGGTACAACAACTAGTATCCAAAATAGTTGTTAAACATGGAATCCATTTTCGATTCATGGCACTTTTGCCATAATAGGGAGTCGATACCTTGTATCACTACCTCATACATAATCAGTTGGGTGTACCTTAAAAGATTAAGATCTTTATGAGGTGAGATCAGAAACCCATACCCCAGGTTGTTTTCTGACTCTCTCTGATCTACGCGGTTTCTTGTGTATTTGAAGATTAATGGTATAGATTCATCATAGATGAACTATTTGTGTTCCATTATGGACTTCGTGCCTTGAATAGTATTACTCCGATTTTCATCGAGTATCACTATCCTCCACTGACCACTGCATATCGGTATTCCTCTCAGGAAAACCGCATGGTGAGCAACAATCACATTGTTCTCATGTGGGATTTATAAGTACTATACTTATGGTTTCCCTTAGGATAACCTATATTGGCACTAATCAATTTGGGTTCTTAGTTGGTATCATCCAAACTTTATGCCTGGCATACCCAAATATCAGGAATGAGAACCTCGTTTCTTTCCTGTTCATATCCTATATGATATCTGTCAAACAGATTTACATGGAACCTTATTCTAAAAGTTTTGCACTGTAATACATATCTTGTTTGAAGGAAATGATAGCTCAGAGCGACTCGTGATAAACCTTATCATGTCCAACAAAATTCGGTTTTAGTTCGGACACACCGTCTAACTGACATGTCTCGTTTAATTGTGTCCTAGACAACAATGCCATAAATAAGTCTCTATTGATCAAATCAATTTGAGCTATTTATTTGTCATTTATATGTTTGAGATTTTATTATATTCAAATATAAATTCTGTTATTTACATCTAATGTATTTATCTCAGTATCATCTTTATATAATAAAACACTTTAGTGTTTAGAATATAAAGGTTCACCCGTAGTGGGTTAAATACTGATAAAGAGATAATGTTTCTAGTCAAACTAGTTACATTATAACAGATCCTAATTTAAGTACACACCAAGGGTAGTTCCTAAACTTAGTATCTACAGTCGAAAAAGCGACTTTCGTCCTGTTCCGATTCGCAGAGAAATCTCAGCTTGAAGTCAGTATCCTGCTCAAAGCAGATTCTGAATATCAATACATATATATTATGTACCACACTAAGTATTTAAAATCTAATTTCAATACTAGCTGTGAACATAACTAAGACAAACATTTTTAGAGTTAGAGCCTAACCCTTGCTTTAATTCCTTCGTGTCTTCCATATCCAAATGGTAATCACTTTGTGATATGTCAATTATCCTTTTCATATTTTAGGAACCTTAGGCCAAGCCTTGGGTTTTTAGAATATCGAAAGAAATGTGCACCTCGTGCTACATGCCCAATTGCAAACTTTGACTTTATATAAATAGTCAATTAATTCTCCAAGAATTATAATTGCAATTTTAATACTTCTTAAATCCAAAATTAGATTTATGACAAGTATATTAAATTAAGCATTAAAGTCATCATCACAAAAACTTCCAAAGATTTTATGCTCTACTTATTTGCTTAATTTTGGCTTAATGTATAATAAGTTATTTTATCAATAAAGTAACCTATTATATATTCCCAATTGAAAATTAAATCATTAAAATATTTTAATCCTAGATTATATTTTAAATATCCAACTTTTCAATTTTATCTTGATTACAATAGTCCAACTATTTAATCAACGATTTGTGGTACTTTTTATATTATAATGATTATAATAGTCCAACTATATAATCAAATATAATCCAAATTAATTAACCTCAATTACTTGATTACTATAATCCATTATAAAATCAACTGTAAACTGAAATTAATTAATTCAAATATATTGATTAATATAATCCAATTATATATAATCAAGTATAATACAGTCCAACTGTTTATTAAAAAACAACAATTTAAATATTAGTCAACTACATTTAATCTAATGACGAAATAAAATAAATGAGCGTGTTTAGCGAGTATTCGAACGAATGTTGCAAATTCAATTTGCCTCCCACTATTTTTCGTCGAGCCTCTAACCCTCTGTGGAGTACTCGGGAAACCGTTTTCCTAGTGGGCTAGGATCCTATTAAATAACACACACCCTGACTTTGGCCATAAAAAAGCTGTATGCTATTTAACTAGGTAGATCTCACGATCAATTGGATCTCATCCAATTCCTAGATCCGGTGTAGGTGGACATCCAAGTCCGAAACATATGTATTGTCAATGTATCCATTACATTTTCCTAACCCTATCCTCTGAATCATCTAGGCCTTGGCTTTGGCCAAAAACAACCTAATGATTCCAGTTAAGCTCAGGACCCATTGACGAGGAAAGTTTCGTAATCAATGTCATTGGACAAAAAGTGATCTGACTTTGGCCAATAAAATCCCGATTTGGACAAGACACCGATATGCAACAAAACTCTCATGATTCAAGTACATCCTTGATTGACAAAGGTCTTGACTTTGGGTCAATAAAAACCAATGCCAACTTCGGATCTTGAACAAGAATCATTCAATGGAAGGATATTTGCTTAATATAAAACGAGGGTTTTTCGCGTGCAAATTGACTACCAATTTAATTATCTTTGTTAAGGTCTCATCATCATACACCCTAAACATGCATTCTAAATACATAATAAAGCGAGTATGAAATAAAATAATAATGATATGCGGATGGATATTTTACATTGATCCTAGATCAAATCTCTCACTTTCTCTCTCCCGCTAGCACTTGTATTATTTCTACCCGTTACACTACACTTCTAAAGAAACCTCTTTTACATGGAGGGGAATTGGTGAGAAGAGAATACAAAGAAATAGGAGATAAGCTGGACACGCAGGTCCAATTTAATAAATCAAATTTATTACAATTTCCAAAATCGCCCAACCCGACTAATATCCATCCGATATACATTAGTCAAACATCACAACCATGTATTCATACAAGCATGTTATCAATCAATCAATCAAATTAATTAATCTTGATTATTAGTGATCATCCAATGTTCAAACAAAGATTTGATTTTGTTCGAGTCAAACTCGTATTGCAAACACGTACTCAAAGTACAATTTCTACGAATAAATTAAATTACATAATTAAATCCAATTTAATACGTATTTAATTCTAATTCATTATTTAATTCCAAATTAAATATTACACTTTATTAACGAACCTTTACGACTTAAATTCCAAATTTAATCGCAACGGGTCTCAAAGCCGATTAACATCTAATGTTTTATTTAATTAAAGTCCAATGGGCTTTTAATTAATTTCTACAGGCGTGGACTTTTGTCAACTCGGGTCAAACCGAACAACCAAAATCCAATCCGGGAGTTACCCCATAAGCCTTTAATTAATTTTGGCCCATTAGGCCCAATTAAATAATTAAGGTCCATTAAGTCATAATTGGACCTTTTGGATTCGGTTTTGGGCCTAATTGGATCCAACCAATTTTGCCTAAACCCAACTTTGTTACAACAAAGCCCAAAAGCCCAATTACAACCTAACAAGCCCAATTTCTAAATCAAGCCCAAATTAATTAACTTATAAAATTCCAAATTTCACAATTAATTAACCTAAGTGTAATACACAATCAATTACCCAATTAACATTTCTAAAATATCAATTAGCCTAATTAATCATGCACTTTAACAACCAAATAGTGTCCAACACAATTCAATTAAAATCAAACCCAATTAACATGGCTTCAAGTCTCGGCAATTAGGGGTTTTTCAATTCGATTCGTTTCAATCCAATTGAGTCCACAATCTTAATTTCCCAAATCAATACAATTCATCCAATGAATTAAAACAAAAAATCACAAAGAATTTCATGTTCATAATATTCGGCCAAGCCACTTTAAAAGGGAAAAATGTTCAAATCAAAACTCAATCCAATTGAACTTCAAAGCAACATTAACCAATTGTTTTAAGTCATCCAATGATCAAACAAAACAAATTACCAAGACATTAGGTTCTTCCAATTTTCGGCCAAGCCTCCAATTTGGGGAAATTGAATCCAATCCAATTTCATGAAATTGATCACACACAATATCAATTAAACTGTTCTAAGCATACTTAAACATCCATTCAAGTAAAACATGCTTAAACACATTTTCCCAATTTCAAGTTTCATTTCAACCTAAAGAATTGGGGAAAATTGATCTAATCCAATTTTCTTGAATTGATCATGCACAACTTCAATTCAACCTCATTCAAGCATAATGCATCAAACAATTCAACCAAATCATGCCTAAATCGAGTTTACCCAAATTAAAGTTTGACCAAAATTTGCAAATTGGGGAAAATCAATCCAATGATTTTTTTGTCAAATTGATTACATATATCTCAAATTAGATCATATATAAGCATTCTTACACAATCAATTTGTCAGAATCAAGCCAAAATCAAAAAGCCCCAAATTTGCCAAGAACCATTGAATTTCGGATTTCATGCATCAATGGCTCTAGATACCAATGTTGGAGTTAAATCAAAGTCCAGGATCACAAATCACAAACAAAACATAAAAATCACATATGAACACATCAAAGGAGGTGGCGGAATCAACTCACATTGAATGAATTCGGTTTTGATGTTTGAAGAACAAGGTGCGATTTTTGCTCCCTCCAAGTCACGGCAATGGCTTCTGGAACTGCAGTGGACGCTCGGTTGGACTGGTTTGGACTCCACCATTTTCGGCCATGTGAGACTCCATTGAAGCTCAAAGTTTCAAGCTTCCTTGCTCAAAGAAGAAGCTTCCCTATCACCTATGTATGCCTCAAGGTGTGCTAGCACTAATCATCTTCCATTTTGCTTCTCAAAAATTCGGTGAACCAGAAAAATTGAAGAAGTAATCGGCTGTGAAGCCGTGAGATGCAGAGGAAAAAGAGAGGGAAGAGAGAAAAACGTTTTGGCTCTCAAAAAAATGTTACCAAAACCGTGTACAGTTGCCTTAGGGTTGAGAGAGAATAAAAAGCTTTTTATATATCTCTTTTAATATTTTACCAAGTAAATAAAATAAGATATATACTCAAACTTTATTCAAAAGCCAAAAGCAAGGAATAAAAAATGTTATATTCCATCTCAAGCCTTTTAAAAGCTTTCAATCTTTCACTCACTATTCACATCACATCTCTTCACTTTATTAAAGTGACAAGTTGTCAAGTCATCACTCAAAGTGACAATTGATTTGACGATTGACGCGACTAGCGATTTGACGCTTGATGTGACTCGCGTGCCGCGCTCGAATTCGAAATGCGAATGCGCTCGCAATCACTCTCGGGCTCGGTTCGCTAATTCCCAATAACGAATTTTCCGTCGCGTCGTATTAAATGATTACGCCTAGCGAATTCACTATTCACGTCGCTAACGAATTAATTCTAAATTAATTCGTTCGCACCGAATTAAAATCTAATTTTAATTCCGCGTCGAAATCCAATTTCGATTAATATATCGAATATATTAATTTTATCGATTAATTCCAAATTAATCGTTCTCTCTCTTAATTAATATTTTATCCCAGATAAAATATCTCCGCAATTAATCCCAGATTAATTTTCTCTCTCATCGAATTAATCCCAGATTAATTCTATCTCTCTCTTCTAATTAATCCCAGATTAATCAAAGTGCGAGTAATACGTCATCGGTGAATCTTCAGGAAGCGACCCATGAGATCTCGGATATGTTGGCAGTAAATACGATCGTCGGACTGTCCAACACGTAAGTACCTCGTACTACGTTTATATCGATTTACAAGACAAGGTTGGCTTCTAGCAAAGCGCCATGCCTACCCAATTCTCCAGAAATATTCTTACAGGAATATATATCTGTATCAAGCGTAGTATACCGTAGTATTGTGTATATCGGCCCAGTATCGGATAATCACGTGCTAGGGCTGGGGCTGGATAAGTGTCTGCCCCGTCCGAACACATGTCGGATGTCTGGTAACATAGTCTCTATAATCGGATATACATGACCTGGTCACAATATCCCGATTGTTGCGCAACACTCAGAGCACTAGTACCGTATCCTGCGTGACATCATCTCCAAATGACTGAAGTGACACTTCCATCTTGACATCACACCCAATACACTACGACTCTCTGATAAACCCATAAATGGTGTACACAGAACCGTTAAAGTTCCCTACCACCAAGAACCAAGTTTATCGATTATCGTAAGTATTAGCGATGCAAGTCTCAGGTTAAGACTAACACACCTACCTCGATTTCGGCTCCCATAGACCCATAGTCATATACCAATGGTATTCCGAGGGGTCTATCCAGAGCGAAGCTGTTTCCCGTCCATCGGTGAAACACGACCTCCTATCGCACTTGCATAAGTATCCAATACTTATATATATGAGAACTATGCCGTTGTGCCCTCACAAACGCGCACAAGTGCAATACTAGCCTATTCCGCATTATCGATGTCCAGTCTCGATAATACTACGGCTAGGGATATTTAATGATTAAACCTTCGGGGACTGATACTGTCTCATATCATTTCTCATCCAGGTACTATCATAGGGACCTCTCTTCATTTATATATCTATGGTGATCTAATCACAAATGATGAGAGTGCAATTTCCTTGTCACATAGTTAATTTGCTACAACAACACAATGATCTGTGCAATAGTGACGCTATGGGTCATATTATCAAACATTTTCAATTTTCAAAAGACCAAAAGTCAAAAGCCAAAAGCAAAAAGCATTTAAAGCTTTTCAACTACACATCAATCACTCAATCAAATGACAACTTGTCACATCACTCAAAGTGACATTTGATTTGCCGCCTGAGTGACTAGCGATTTGACTCTCGTTTGACTTGCGTGCCGCACTCGAATTCGAAATGCGAATGCGCTCGCAAATAATCCCGGGCTCGGGTTCGTTAATTCAATTAACGAAATTTTCCGTTGCTTCGTAATTAAATGATTACGCCTAGAAGAAATCACTATTCACGTCCGCTAACGAATTATTCTAAATTAATTCGTTCGCCCAATTAAATCTAATTTTAATTCTGTTCGAAATCCAATTTCTAATAATATATCAAATATATTATTTATCGATTAATTCCAAATTAATCGTTCTCTTCCCTTTAATTAATATTTTATCCCAGATAAAATATCTCTGTGATAATCCCAGATTAATTTTCTCTCTCATCCAATTAATCCCAGATTAATTAAAGTGTGAGTCATACGTCATCGGTGAATCTTCAGGAAGCGACCCATGATCTCCGGATATGTTGGCAGTAAATACGGTCGTCGCCTATCGAACACGTAAGTACCTCGTACTACGTTTTAACCGTTTACAAGACAACGTTGGCTTCTAGCAAAGCGCCATGCCTACCAATTCTCCAGAAATATTCTTACAGGAATATATAGATCTGTATCAAGCGTAGTATACCGTAGTATTGTGTATATCGGCCCAGTATCGGATAGTCACTGCTAGGGCTGGGGCCTGGATAAGTGTCTGCCCCGTCCGAAGCACATGTCGGATGTCTGGTAACTAGTCTCTATAATCAGATATTCATGACCTGGTCATAATATCATGATTGGATGCGCATCACTCAAGAGCACTAGTACCGTATCCTGCGTGACATCATCTCCCCTATGACTGAAGTGATACTTCCGTCTTGACATCATAACCCAATACACTACGACTCTCTGATAAACCCAGAAGTGGTTGACGCAGAACCCGGTTAAAGCCCTTACCACCAGACCAAAGTCTACCGATTATCGTAAGTATTAGCGGTGCAAGTCTCAGGTTAAGACGAATACACCTACCCTGATGTCGGACTCCCATAGACACATAGTCATATACCAATGGGCTTCCGAGGGGTCTATCCAGAGCGAAGCTGGTTCCCGTACCATCGGGAAACACGACCTCCTATCGCACTTGCATAAGTATCCAATACTTATATATATGAGAACTATGCCGTTGTGCCCTCCAACGCGTACAAGCAATACTAGCCTATTCCGCATTATCGATGTCCAGTCTCGATAATACTCCGGCTATGGATATTTAATGATTAATCCTTCGTGGATTGATACTGTCTCATATCATTCTCAACCAGAACTAATCATAGGGACCTCTCTTCATTTATATTCTATGGTATCTAATCACAAATGATGAAGTGCAATTTCCTTGTCACATAGTTAATTTGTACAACAACACCGTGATCTGTACAAATAGTGACGCTATGGGTCATATTATCCAACATGCACTTTCTTTTGTCGCTCAAATAATTCTCCCCAGTAGTTCTTGCCACACTGCTGTTTACCTTGAATTTTCGTTGGGTGTGATCCAGTAACCTCACAGCTCTATATGGGAAAACCTTGGTGATCACAAATGGACTGACCACCGTGATTTTGGCTTCCATGGGAAGAATTTCACCCTTGATTTGTTTAATAGTACCTTCTACCTGGTTCCAGTTGTATGCGCACTACCTTCTCATCATTTCTCTTCTTGGCCTTTTATTTGTACAAATTGGCCTCCTCAAAAGGCTGATTGGAAATTCATCCAATTCGTTGAGCTATGGAATATTTTCTCTTCTGTTGCTGTGTGCAAGAATTGGATTTTTCAGTGCAAAAGACTCTTTATCTTCAGGCTCCACAGGCAATTGACATGTTTAAGTTTTTCAGTAGAACTTTGCATTGCATTGGAGTTCTGAATGGTACTGTGTATCACATCAAGTCTGAAACATTCTTCATTCTTTCATCATCTGTGAAATTCCATGGCCGTGAAAACATTGAATGTTACTTTTTGGTCCTGTACATCATGGTTAGTTCTCCTTTCTGTACATCAATAATGGTTCGACCTGTAGCCAAGAATGGTCTTCCAGTATTATCGGCACGTCTTCATCTTCTCCTATCGAGGACAATAAATATGCTGGGAAAATGAATTTGTCAACTTTGACCAGCACATCTTCAATTACACCTCTCAGAAATACTAGTGTTCGAACAACAAGTTGTAGTGAGACTGAGGTAGGCATTGCTTCTCAATTTGGCAGTTCCGTAAATAGAAAAAGACATCAAATTAACCTTGCACCTAAGTCACATAAAGCCTTACCGATATAGTGTTCTCCAATTGTGCATGAGACAGTGAAACTGCCAGGATCTTTCAACTTTGGGGGAAGTTTCCTCTGAATGATGGCACTACATTCTTCCGTCAATGCTACTGTCTCGTAATCTCCCAATCTCCATTTTCGTGAAAGAATGTCTTTCATGAATTTTACATAGCTGGGCATTTCTTCCAAGGCTTCTGTAAATGGAATGTTGATGTGTAGCTTTTTGAACACCTTCAGGAATCGAGCAATCTGCTTGTCCAGTTTGTTTTTCTGAAGTCGCTGTGGAAAAGGTGGAGGTGAAGTGATCTGATTTTTTTATTTTTCCTTTACTTCTTTTTCCTTCATCCGCGAAACTGTATCTTTTGGAACTTCCTCAATTGTTGCCTTGATTCCAACATCTTTGTTGATCTCAGTACCGCTTTTCAAGGTGATGGCTTGACATTGCTCATTCCCTCGGTTCATTGGATTTGGTTCTGTGTTGCTGGGAAGATTGTTGGACAATTATGACCCATAGCGTCACTATTTGTACAGATCATTATGTGTTGTACAAATTAACTATGTGACAAAGAGATTGCACTCTTATCATTTGTGATTAGATCACCTAAATGTATAAATGATGAGAGGTCTATATGATTTGTTCCTGAACTGAGAATGATATGAGATAGTATCAGTCCACGAAGGATAAATCATTAAATATCCCTAGTCAGTGTATAATCGAGATTGGACATCTATAAATACGTAAAAGACTAGTATTACACTTGTGCGCGTTGTGAGGGCACAACAACATAGTTCTCATATATTTGGGTATAGGATACTCATGCAAGTGTAATAGGAGGTTGTGTTTTACCGATGGTACGGGAAACAGCTTCGCTCTGGATAGACCCTTCGGAATTCCATTGGTAGTATGACTATGTGTCTATGGAAGTCTAAAATCAGGGTAGGTGTATTTGGTTTTAACCTGAGACTTGCACCGCTAATACTTGCGACAATCAATATACTTTGGTTGAGGTCGTCGAGGGCTTTAACAGGTTCTGTGTACGCCAATACTGGGTATATTGAGAATCGTAGTGTGTTGGGTGTGATGTCAAGACGGAAGTGTCACTCCAGTCATATGAAGATGCTGGTCACGTAGGATACAGTACTAGTTCTCTTAAGTACTGCAGTCATCGGGATAATATGACTAGGTCATAGTTATCCGATATAGGGACTAGTTACCAGACATCCGACATGTGCTTCATACGGGGCAGACACAATTCCAGCCCCAGGCCTAGCACGTGATCATCCGATACTGGATCGAAATACGCAATACCACGTATACTACGCCTGATATAGATCACATATTCCTGTAAGCATATTTCTGGAGAATTGGGTAGGCATGGCGCTTTGCTTGAAGCCAACCTTGTCTTGTGAATTGGTGTAAACGTAGTACGAGGTACTTACGTGTTCGGATAGTCCGACGACCCGATTTACTGCCAACATATCCGGAGATCTCATGGGTCGCTTCCCGAAGATTCACCGATGACGTATGACTCGTACTTTAATTAATATGGGATTAATTTAAATGAGAGAGAAAATTAATCTGGGATTAATTACGGAGATATTTTATCTGGGATAAAATATCAATTAAAGAGAGAGAACGATTAATTTGGAATTAATCGATAAAATAATATATTTGATATATTATACGAAATTGGATTTCGACGCGGAATTAAAATTAGAGTTTAATTCAGGCGAACGAATTAATTTAGAATTAATTCGTTAGCGACGTGAATAGTGATTTCGCTAGACGTAATATATTTAATTACTACGCAACGTATAATTTGTTGATTTGGAATTAGCGAACCCGAGCCCGGGATTGTTTGCGAGCACATTCACATTTCGAATTCGAGTGCGGCATGCAAGTCAAATCAAGCATCAAATCATTAGTCACATCAAGCGTCAAATCACATGTCACTTTGAGTGATGTGACATTTGAGAGATTGATGTGAGGTGATTGAAAGAAAGAATTTAATGTTTGCCTTTTGAAATTGAAAAAGGTAAATGATTTATTTAATTTTTAGGAAAATATAAATAACCTTTTACATTTTTTCTTTTTCCAATCCTCTCTCTCTTTTACGGTATTAGGTTTTTTGGAGCCAAAAATGCTCCTCTCTTTCACGGTCTCTACGCCTCTTCTTCCTTCTGGTTTCAGTAAAACCGAGAGTGATGAAGATGGTGAAGACTTGATTTTGTTGCAAGATCTTTGTGCTAGCACACTCTAGGAGGCATACCAAGGTGTTAGGGCAGTGTATGCGTGAGCTTGGAATCCATTGTTGAAGCTTGGAGCTTCAAAGGACATCAATGGCTGATTCTTGGAGGATGAAGCAGGCCCCACGCCGTGCAGTCCACCATTTGCGTAGCCCACTGCCGAGCAAGGAGGAGCAGTGCGTTTTTGGTCTTTGTTGCATCTCTACCGATCAATGTGAGTTATTCCGCACCTCATTTGGTTGTATTTACACTTGTTTCATGCTTAATCTATGATCTTGGGACTTGATTTAAACTCAACAAAGATTACCTGGCGGTCTGTAACTCTGAGCATTGGCCAGTTTTCCGATTTGATTCTCCAGTGCTTTGATGGAAGCAGATTGGCTCTGAAACATAGCATCATACTTTTTTAACTGAGCCAGCACTTCTGCTATTCCTGGTTCATTTGCCTGTTCATGGCCTTTATTCTGTTGCTGGAATCCAGGTGGTGGATAGTTCTGATGTTGGAATCCAGCTGGTGGATTGTTCTTTTGCCCTGAATTGTTGCTCAATGAAAAATTTGGATGATTCCTCCACCTGGGTTGTAGGTATTGGAATATGGATTGTTCCACTGTCTGTTGAAATTGTGTGACATAACTCACCGTCTCTTCAAGTTGGTTTGGTTCTGGTGCTACTCCATATGGTGAACTTGTGGATCCAGTGGTAAGAGTCTCCATAAATTTGCATATCTAATCCAGCTTGGCGTTGACTGCTGTATTAGCTCCACTTTCATAAATTACTGCAATTCTTTGGATCATGCTCCTTTCTGTTGGCCACAAGGAATTGTTGTTGGTCATTTCTTCGATTAGGTCTCAGGCTTGATCTTCTTCTTTTCCATTAAAGCTCCTCCAGCAGCAGCATCGATTGTGGTCTCATCAGTCCAGAAAGTCCATTGGACTTGAAGCCATTTTGGAATCTCATGGTGAGAACATTTCCGGATCAAATCTTTGTACCTTTCCCAAGCTTCGTAGAGAGTTTTCGAGTCTTGTCCTTAGCTTTCTAGTTCTGGCTGGTGGAAAGTACTTTGCAAGAAATTTGGTGGCTAAAGCATTCCAGGTTGTGATGGAACCAACGGGTAGTGAATGTAGCCAAGCTTTAGCTCTTTCCTTTAAGGAGTATGGAAAAACCCGCAGTCTCATTGCTTATTAAGCTTCTCGGTTGTAATTGAAAGTGCCGCAAACTTCCAGGAAGTTGCTAATGTGGGTATTAGGATATTCAGTTGCTTTCCTTCCAAACTGCACTGACTGTTGAATAATCTAAAAGCATGTTTTGATGTCACACACATTTGCTGGCAAAGGAGGAAGTACAATACAGGAAATGAAGCCGTCGACCACCAGAATGGTTCTATCTTGAATGGGTATTGGTGGTGCAACCTCCAAAGGTTCATGTTCCATGTTGACTAAAGCTTCTTGGCCTTCACGCCTTTCCTTTCTCAACTGTCTGATGGTTCTTTCAATTTCTGGGTCGAGCGGTTGGAGTTCAAACCTTCTGGTTCGTCTCATGTACTTTCGGAGAACCTGAAACACAAAAAAACAAAAACAATAAGTAAAAATAAATTAGATACAAGTAACATATCTAATCCCAAAACTAATAGTGAAAGATAAATAAATCCCCGACAATGGCGCCAAAAACTTGACCGGTTCATAATCACACGCGTATAACGCAAGCGCACATATCGTTCAAGCCGTATAAAAAGTATCGATCCACGAGGACTTAATACCTAATCTATTAATTTTATGAGGTCAAATGATTGCTAGTATCTAACAGGTTGATTGATTGATTTGAAATGGTGATGATTTTAAATTTAAAAACAAGTAATAAAATTACACGAAATTAGGTTTAAGAAAATTCAATATTAGGAAACTATCTAGGTTGTGAATCTTTCTAATATGTTTAAAAAGATGAAGTGGTTATTTCATGTTTGTGTAATATATCGGTTTACTAACCTGGTGTAGGCACTGTATTTTTGCATATAAGTCCCGATGATGAGTCTCACACGGAGACACTACCTCTTAAATTGTGGAAGTCGCGAGAAACGGACGTCGGAATAGAAGAGTCGGAAATTGACACCTTGTTAGATTTAATTCGCTTGTTTAGCTTCGGGTTTTCTTGTTGGACCTCTGTTTTTAAACACATCTTTGACCCAAACCCCCGCAAGACACACACGAAGCCCACACACCACCAAACCATACACCAATCCCACCAAAATAAGCCAATCCCACGCCCAAATCACTAAAGTACACACCCATCACCTTCCAAAATAACCAAATCACACATTAAACACATGCTAAAATCAAGACAAATCACCTTCCCAAATTAAAAGATACAAATCAAATCTCATCAAACACTTTCCTAATTCAATTAAATCATATCCCTAATCAAAAGAGAAGAAATCAAATCAAATTAAAATACATCCATAATTAAAAATATTTCTCCTTAAAGCTCACTAATTAAAATATATCCTCATAAATACACAAATCATTTCCCTATTCGCACAAGGATTACCCTAACCTTTGCCTATAAAAAGAAACTTTAACCCAACCTTGAAACCCCTAGCTCATTCTCACAAAAACAAACCCTAAACAAAAAATACTCACGGCAGCCTTCCTCTCTCACATTCGGCTCTCTCCTTGACTGCATCTCTCTCTCTCGGCCACACAAAGCCTCCCTCACACAACTCACCCCCTTCAACCAGCCGAAACCCTAAACTACTCACAGCCCTCACGTAGCCAACAACTTATTCATCTTCATAAAATAATCACAAACCCACGAAGCAGCCCTCATTCACGCCAAATAAAAAAGCCCCTCACCAGCCCTCTCATTATCCATGAAACCGACAACAAACAAACAAAAATCATAAACAACAGTAACCCCATTACACCGACTGCAAACAAACCATCCAGTGATCACTCAATAACCGTAATAGCTACCGCCAGATCAACCATACCTCACGCCAGCCGTAGCAATAAAACCAAATCAGCGTGGACGTGAACATAAGACACCAGCCAGTAGTGCATGATCGAACTGTGACACATAGGCATGGACGTGAAGAACAAAGAAACCTCCATCGATTGAACAAAATAGTAACATCGTGGCGTGAACAGCGCATGCAAACAAAAATAGAATAAACGTGGAGCTAGAAAACCATTCTGGACGTGAGCAAACTATCTTTATAACCGATCCCAAAATAGTCCCCAAAGAACCCCAAAACAGTCCCATAAATAACCCCAGAACAGTCCTAAAAATTGCACCTCCAAATAATCCAAAAACAGCGGTGAAACGGAGTAAAACAGTAGCCCAAAACAGCAAAACAGCGAAGGAAAATGTTGAACTAGTGAACCGAAGGAGTTACGGAGCATTAACCCTTCCGACAACCGTGTAGCGCACTTCCAAGAGATGACTTAAGAGGTTAGACCTGAGGGCACCCTTCTTATTTATCCTCATTTATTTTTTATTTATTTTCCTACTTTATTTCGCATGAGTATTGTGGATTGGTGTATGATTTTGGGATGAATGGAATATGTGTTCTCTCTTGTGGTTATATCGGATGGAAACCCAGACGTAAATTTTGTAGCCGAATCCGAATGGACGTAGTAGTGCGGTTTGTACTTGGAAAACAACTCCTCGTACCACTTGAGTGTTGGAGTTTAATCAAGTCCACAAGATCACAAACAATGCATAAAAAATCAACATATGAACACATCAAAGGAGGTGGCGGAATCAACTCACATTGAATTCGGTTTTGATGTTTGAAGAACAAAGGTGTGCGTTTTTTGGTGCTCCATCATGCTCGGTTTTGCCTCCAAAAACTGCAGGGGTTGCTCGGTTTTGATCATCTTTGTGCGTCCAAGATTCGGCCATGTTGAGCACCATTGAAGCTCAAAGCTTCAAGCTTTCCAAACTCATGAAGATGCTTCCCTATCACCTATCTATGACCCATGTGTGTGCTAGCACCATCCTTCTTCATTTGCTTCTCAAAATCGGTCCAAACAGAAAAATTTTGATGAAGAATCGGTCTTGAGACCGTTGAAGAAGAAGAAGAGAAGGAGAGGAGGGAGATAGATTAAAACGTTTTTTGGCTCCTTGTCTCTAAAACCGTGAAGACCAAAAAGAAGAGAGAGAATGTCATATGAATCTAGTCTCAATTGTAGGCCAAAAAAAAAAACGTGAACAGCAAACCAAGAGTGAGTCACGTGAATGAAGAAAAGCACACAATTTGCCAAAAAACCGTGTGAACTTAAATTGGTCCAAGAGAGAGAGAAAATGATTTTTATATACATATATCTTTATTCCATTTACCAAGTAAATGAATAAAAATATATATACACAAGTCTTATCAACTTTTCAAACCAATCACTTTTCTATATTCACATCATGTCACTTTAATAAAGTGACAACATGTCATATCACATCACTCAAAGTGACAATTGATTTGACAATTGACGTGACAAACGATTTGACGCTAGATGTGACTTGCGTGCCGCGTTCGAATTCGAAATGCGAACGCGCTCGCAATCACTCTCGGGCTCGGGTTCGCTAATTCCAAATTAACGAATTTTCCATCGCGTCGTAATTAAATGATTACGCCTAGCGAATTCACTATTCACGTCGCTAACGAATTAATTCTAAATTAATTCGTTCGCCCGAATTAAAATCTAATTTTAATTCCGCGTCGAAATCCAATTTCGATTAATATATCGAATATATTAATTTTATCGATTAATTCCAAATTAATCTTTCTCTCTCTTAATTAATATTTTATCCCAGATAAAATATCTCCGCAATTAATCCCAGATTAATTTTCTCTCTCATCGAATTAATCCCAGATTAATTCTATCTCTCCCTTCTAATTAATCCCAGATTAATCAAAGTGCGAGTCATACGTCATCGGTGAATCTTCAGGAAGCGACCCATGAGATCTCCGGATATGTTGGCAGTAAATACGATCGTCGGACTGTCCGAACACGTAAGTACCTCGTACTACGTTTATATCGATTTACAAGACAAGGTTGGCTTCTAGCAAAGCGCCATGCCTACCCAATTCTCCAGAAATATTCTTACAGGAATATATAGATCTGTATCAAGCGTAGTATACCGTAGTATTGTGTATATCGGCCCAGTATCGGATAATCACGTGCTAGGGCTGGGGCTGGATAAGTGTCTGCCCCGTCCGAAACACATGTCGGATGTCTGGTAACATAGTCTCTATAATCGGATATACATGACCTGGTCACAATATCCCGATTGGTTGCGCAACACTCAAGAGCACTAGTACCGTATCCTGCGTGACATCATCTCCAAATGACTGAAGTGACACTTCCATCTTGACATCACACCCAATACACTACGACTCTCTGATAAACCCAGAAGTGGTGTACACAGAACCGGTTAAAGCCCCCTACCACCAAGACCAAAGTTTATCGATTATCGTAATATTAGCGATGCAAGTCTCAGGTTAAGACTATACACACCTACCTCGATTTCGGCCTCCCATAGACACATAGTCATAATACCAATGGGATTCCGAGGGGTCTATCCAGAGCGAAGCTGTTTCCCGTACCATCGGTGAAACACGACCTCCTATCGCACTTGCATAAGTATCCAATACTTATATATATGAGAACTATGCCGTTGTGCCCTCACAAACGCGCACAAGTGCAATACTAGCCTATTCCGCATTATCGATGTCCAGTCTCGATAATACTACGGCTAGGATATTTAATGATTAAACCTTCGGGGACTGATACTGTCTCATATCATTCTCAGTCCAGGTACTAATCATAGGGACCTCTCTTCATTTATATATCTATGGTGATCTAATCACAAATGATGAGAGTGCAATTTCCTTGTCACATAGTTAATTTGCTACAACAACACAATGATCTGTGCAAATAGTGACGCTATGGGTCATTTTGTCCAACAATCTCCCACTTGGCACATAGCCAGTCACTCAAGTGTCCCACACCTGAACTATGTACGGTTCGCTCAAATTGCTGAGGAAAGGTTTTCGTCAGCGGATTTGCTTAATTATCGTCTGACGCGATTTACACGATCATCACATCGCCACGATGTATGATCCGAACGAATCAGATGATATAGAAGTATATATCTGGATCGTCGATGAGACCTTTAATTCTTTAGCCTGTGCTGACGCCTAGCTCAGCTGCTAACAGAACTATATCTAATCTAATTAGATTTATTATCGATCCAAATGGCTTCTATTGCTGCCTCAGCTGCAGCAATAATCCGCATTTGTTGTTAATTCGGCAACAGTTATCTTGCTCGGAAGATTTCCAGCTTACTGTCCCAGTGTTCAATCTTTATAGTACCGCAGTAGCAGTATTTACCGGTTTGGAAACTTGCAGCAGTGATCCCAGTCACTTCAAGTTCTCCATCTCCATAGTTTAAGATAGCATCTTTAGTTCTCTGAGATACTAACAGATGTTCTTAATCTTCAATCCAGTGACTATCACTTGGATTGACCCGATTGTGACTCCATATGCCGAAGCGTATGAGACACCAATACAGTACATTTTAAATGTACAATTTCTCAGAGAGTGTTACCAACTCCAAATCTAGCCCAGTAGATCTTTATTCCTTGAATAAAAGGTTGTTACTCCCCAGAATTCTACGGAGAATTTCTATGAAAGCCAAGCTTTCACCGATTGTTTTATGGGAATTTCATTGTCAGTGCACTCTCCCACTAGCCTCCTTATATACACAAGAATTATTTCGTTTTGAGTCAAATCATAAACTATTATGATTATTTCAAAACGTCAGTTCCAAGAACCCTATGCTTGCTTCAATCCAAACATGGATTGAATAATCCGCAAACCTTGTTTGTCGGTTATACAAAATCGTCAGAATGTTGTAAACATTCTCCAAAAGGTTTCCTTTTCAGGAAAGCGATTTTGATTTATAACTGACATATTTCACAAATGAAATATACAGTTATCAACAAGCATCTTCAAAATGGATTTACCATGGCAACAGGTAAAAGGTTGAACCGTTATTAACACAATGTTGATAACGATACCTTTCCGTCAAAAGCCCAGCTTTGTACGTTGGTATGTTGCCCACCATGTATGTCTTCCTTGAAGACGTTAATGTACCATAGGCACAATGCCTCGTGGTACAACAACTAGTATCCAAAATAGTTGTTAAACATGGAATCCATTTTCGATTCATGGCACTTTGCCATAATAGGGAGTCGATACCTTGTATCACTACCTCATACATAATCAGTTGTGTGTACCTTAAAAGATAAGATCTTTATGAGGTGAGATCAGAAACCCATACCCCAGGTTGTTTTCTGACTCTCTGATCTACGCGGTTTCTTGTGTATTTGAAGATTAATGGTATAGATTCATCATTGATGAACTATTTGTGTTCCATTAAGGACTTCGTGCTTTGAATAGTATTACTCCGATTTTCATCGAGTATCACTATCCTCCCACTGACCACTGCATATCGGTATTCCTCTCAGGAAAACCGCATGGTGAGCAACAATCACATTGTTCTCATGTGAGATTTATAAGTACTATACTTATGGTTTCCCTTAGGATAACCTATATTGGCACTAATCCAATTTGGGTTCTTAGTTTGGTATCATCCAAACTTTATGCCTGGCATACCCAAATTATCAGGAATGAGAAACCTCGTTTCTTTCCTGTTCATATCCAATACGATATCTGTCAAACAGATTTACATGGAACCTTATTCTAAATAAGTTTTGCACTGTTAATACATATCCTGTTTGAAGGAAATGATAGCTCAGAGCGACTCGTGATAAACCTTATCATGTCCAACAAAATTCGGTTTTAGTTCGGACACACCGTCTAACTGACATGTCTCGTTTAATTGTGTCCTAGACAACAATGCCATAAATAAGTCTCTATTGATCAAATCAATTTGAGCTATTTATTTGTCAATTTATATGTTTGAGATTTTTATTTATATTCAAAATATAAATTATGTTATTTACATCTAATGTATTTATCTCAGTATCATCTTTATATAATAAAACACTCAGTGTTCTATAATATAAAGGTTTTATCCGCAACGGATTCATTAAACACTGATAAAGAGATAATGTCTCTAGTCAAACTAGTTACATTATAACAGCTCCTAATTCAGTACATACCCCAGGTTAGTTCCTAAACTTAGGTATCTACGGTCGAAACAGCGACTTTCGTCCCGTTTCCGATTCGCAGAGGAATCTCAGCTTGAAGTCAGTATCCTGCTCAAAGCAGATTCTGAATATCAATACATATATTTTATGTACAACACTAAGTATTTAAAATCTAATTTCAATACTAGCTGTGAACATAACTAAGACAAACATTTTTAAAGTTAGAGCCTCGCCCTTTCTTTAATTCCTTCGTGTTTTCCATATCCAAATGGTAGTCACTTTGGGATATGTCAATTATCCTTTTTCAATATTTCACAAACCTTTGGCCAAGCCTTGGGTTTCGGAATATCGAAACGATGTGCACCATGTGCTACATGCCCAATTGCAAACTTTGACTTTTCTCCACTAGAATAGTCAATTAATTCTCCAAGAATTATTAATTGCAATTTTAATACTTTTAAATCTAAAGATAGATTTATTATAAGTATATTAATTAAGCATTAAAGTCATCATCACATAAATCTTCCAAAGATTTCATGCTCTACTATTTGCTTAATTTTGGGCGTAACGTATAATAAGTTATTTTATCAAATAAAGTAACCTATTATTTATTCCCAATTTGAAAATTAAATCATTTAAAATATTTTTAATCCCAGATTATATTTTAAATATCCAATTTTTCAATTTTTTCTTGATTACAATAGTCCAACTATTTAATCAACGATTAGTGGTACTATATATATTATAATGATTATAATAGTCCAACTATATAATCAAATATAATCCAAATTAATTAACCTCAATTACATTGATTACTATAATCCAATTATAAAATCAACTGTAAACTGAAATTAATTAATTCAAATATATTGATTAATATAATCCAATTATATATAATCAAGTATAATACAGTCCAACTGTTCATTAAAACAACAACATTTAAATATTAGTCTAACTAATATTTAATTTAATGACGAAATAAAATAAAATGAGCGGTTTAGCGAGTATTCGAACGAATGTTGCAAATTTAATACTTGCCTCCCACTATTTTTCGTCGAGTCTCTAACCCTCTGTGGAGTACTCGGGAAACCGCGTTCCTAGTGGGCTAGGATCCGTTAAATAACACACAACCTGACTTTGGCCAATAAAAAACTGTATGCTATTTAACTAGGTAGATCTCACAGATCAATTGGATCTCATCCAATTCCTAGATCCGGTTAGGTGGACATCCAAGTCCGAGACATAGAGTATGTATAATGTCAATGTATCCAATACATTTTCCTAACCCTATCCTCTGAATCATTTAGGCCTTGGCTTTGGCCAAACACAAACCTAATGATTCCAGTTAAGCGAGACCCATTGACGAGGAAAGTTTCGTTGTAATCAATGTCATTGGACAAAAAGTGACCTGACTTTGGCCAATAAAAATCACGATTTGGACAAGACACCGATATGCAACAAAACTCTCATGATTCAAGTACATCCTTGATTGACAAAGGTCTTGACTTTGGTCAATAAAACCAATGCCAACTTCGGATTGAACAAGAATCATTCAATGGAAGGATATTTGCTTAATATAAAACGAGGGTTTTTCGCGTGCAAACTGGCTACCAATTTAATTATCTTTGTTAAGGTCTCATCATCATACACCCTTAAGCATGCATTCTAAACACATAATAAAGCGAGTATGAAATAAAATAATAATGATATGCGGATGGATATTTTACATTGATCCTAGATCAAATCTCTCACTTTCTCTCTCCCGCTAGCACTTGTATTACTTCTACCCGTTACACTACACTTCTAAAGAAACCTCTTTTACATGGAGGGGAATAGGTGAGAAGAGAATACAAAGAAATAAGAGATAAGGCTGGACACGCAGGTCCAATTAATAAATCAAATTTATTACAATTTCCAAATCGCCCAACCCGACTAATATCCATCCGATATACATTATTCAAACATCACAACCATGTATTCATACAAGCATGTTATCAATCAATCAATCAAATTAATTAATCTTGATTATTAGTGATCATCCAATGTTCAAACAAAGATTTGATTTTTGTTCGAGTCAAACTCGTATTGCAAACACGTACTCAAAGTACAATTTCTACGAATTAAATTAAATAACATAATTAAATCCAATTTAATACGTATTTAATTCTAATTCATTATTTAATTCCAAATTAAATATTACACTTTTATTAACGAACCTTTACGACTTAAATTCCAAATTTAATCGCAACGGGTCTCAAAGCCCGATTTAACATCTAATGTTTTATTTAATTAAAGTCCAATGGGCTTTTAATTAATTTCTACAGGCGTGGACTTTTGGTCAACTCGGGTCAAACCGAACAACCAAAATCCAATCCGGGAGTTACCCCATAAGCCTTTAAATTAATTTTGGCCCATTAGGCCCAATTAAATAATTAAGGTCCATTAAGTCATAATTGGACCTTTTGGATTCGGTTTTGGGCTAATTGGATCCAACCAATTTTGCCTAAACCCAACTTTGTTACAACAAAGCCCAAAAGCCCAATTACAACCCAACAAGCCCAATTTCCAAATCAAGCCCAAATTAATTAACTTATAAAATTCCAAATTTCACAATTAATTAACCTAAGTGTAATACACAATCAATTACCCAATTAACATTTCTAAAATATCAATTAGCCTAATTAATCATGCACTTTAACAACCAAATAGTGTCCAACACAATTCAATTAAAATCAAACCCAATTAACATGCTTTCAAGTCTCGGCAATTAGGGGTTTTTTCAATTCGATTCGGTTTCAATCCAATTGAGTCCACAATCATAATTTCCCAAATCAATTCAATTCATCCAATGAATTAAAACAACAAAATCACAAAGAATTCAATGTTCTTTAAAATCGGCCAAGCCACTTTAAAAGGGAAAAATGTTCCAAATCAAAATTCAATCCAATTGAACTTCAAAACAACATTAACCAATTGTTTTAAGTCATCCAATGATCAAACAAAAAAAATTACCAAGACATTAGGTTCTTCCAATTTTCGGCCAAGCCTCAATTTGGGGAAAAATGAATCCAATCCAATTTCATGAAATTGACCACACACAATCTCAATTAAACATGTTTTAAGCATACTTAAACATCCAATGCATTTAAAACATGCTTTAAAACACATTTTACCCAATTAAAGTTTCATGTTCAACCTAAGAATTGGGGAAAATTGATCTAATCCAATTTTCTTGAAATTGATCATGCACAACTTCAATTCAACCTCATTCAAGCATAATGCATCAAACAATTCAACCAAATCATGCCTAAATCGAGTTTACCCAAATTAAAGTTTCTACCAAAATTTGCAAATTGGGGAAAATCAATCCAATGATTTTTTTGTCAAATTGATTACATATATCTCAAATTAGATCATATATAAGCATTCTTACACAATCAATTTGTCAGAATCAAGCCAAAATCAAAAAGCCCCAAATTACTCAAGAACCCTAATTTCGGTTTTCATGCATCAATGGCTCTGATACCAATGTTGGAGTTTAATCAAGTCCACAAGATCACAAACAATGCATAAAAATCAACATATGAACACTCAAAGGATGGTGGCGGAATCAACTCACATTGAATTCGGTTTTGATGTTTGAAGAAACAAGGTGCGTTTTTTGGTGCTCCATCATGCTCGGTTTTGCCTCCAAAAACTGCAGGGGTTGCTCGGTTTTGATCATCTTTGTGCGTCCAAGATTCGGCCATTGTGAGCACCATTGAAGCTCAAAGCTTCAAGCTTCCAAACTCATGAAGATGCTTCCCTATCACCTATCTATGACCCATGTGTGTGTGCTAGCACCATCCTTCTTCATTTGCTTCTCAAAATCGGTCCAACCAGAAAAATTTTGATGAAGAATCGGTCTTGAGACCGTGAAGAAGAAGAGAAGAGAAGGAGGGAGATGAGATAAAACGTTTTTTGGCTCCTTTGTCTCTAAAACCGTGAAGACCAAAAAGAAGAGAGAGAATGTCACATGAATCTAGTCTCAATTGTAGGCCAAAAACGTGAACAAGCAAAAACCAAAGAGTGAGTCACGTGAAAAGCACACAATTGCCAAAAAACCGTGAACTAAATTGGTCCAAGAGAGAGAGAAAATGATTTTTATATACATATATCTTTATTCCATTTACCAAGTAAATGAATAAAATATATATACACAAGTCTTATCAACTTTCAAACAATCACTTTTCTATATTCACATCATGTCACTTTAATAAAGTGACAACATGTCATATCACATCACTCAAAGTGACAATTGATTTGACAATTGACGTGACAAACGATTTGACGCTAGATGTGACTTGCGTGCCGCGTTCGAATTCGAAATGCGAACGCGCTCGCAATCACTCTCGGGCTCGGGTTCGCTAATTCCAAATTAACGAATTTTCCATCGCGTCGTAATTAAATGATTACGCCTAGCGAATTCACTATTCACGTCGCTAACGAATTAATTCTAAATTAATTCGTTCGCCCGAATTAAAATCTAATTTTAATTCCGCGTCGAAATCCAATTTCGATTAATATATCGAATATATTAATTTTATCGATTAATTCCAAATTAATCGTTCTCTCTCTTTAATTAATATTTTATCCCAGATAAAATATCTCCGCAATTAATCCCAGATTAATTTTCTCTCTCATCGAATTAATCCCAGATTAATTCTATCTCTCCCTTCTAATTAATCCCAGATTAATCAAAGTGCGAGTCATACGTCATCGGTGAATCTTCAGGAAGCGACCCATGAGATCTCCGGATATGTTGGCAGTAGTAATACGATCGTCGGACTGTCCGAACACGTAAGTACCTCGTACTACGTTTATATCGATTTACAAGACAAGGTTGGCTTCTAGCAAAGCGCCATGCCTACCCAATTCTCCAGAAATATTCTTACAGGAATATATAGATCTGTATCAAGCGTAGTATATACCGTAGTATTGTGTATATCGGCCCAGTATCGGATAATCACGTGCTAGGGCTGGGGCTGGATAAGTGTCTGCCCCGTCCGAAACACATGTCGGATGTCTGGTACAACATAGTCTCTATAATCGGATATACATGACCTGGTCACAATATCCCGATTGGTTGCGCAACACTCAAGAGCACTAGTACCGTATCCTGCGTGACATCATCTCCAAATGACTGAAGTGACACTTCCATCTTGAATCACACCCAATACACTACGACTCTCTGATAAACCCAGAAGTGGTGTACACAGAACCGGTTAAAGCCCCCTACCACCAAGACCAAAGTTTATCGATTATCGTAAGTATTAGCGATGCAAGTCTCAGGTTAAGACTATACACACCTACCTCGATTTCGGCCTCCCATAGACACATAGTCATAATACCAATGGGATTCCGAGGGGTCTATCCAGAGCGAAGCTGTTTCCCGTACCATCGGTGAAACACGACCTCCTATCGCACTTGCATAAGTATCCAATACTTATATATATGAGAACTATGCCGTTGTGCCCTCACAAACGCGCACAAGTGCAATACTAGCCTATTCCGCATTATCGATGTCCAGTCTCGATAATACTACGGCTAGGGATATTTAATGATTAAACCTTCGGGGACTGATACTGTCTCATATCATTCTCAGTCCAGGTAGGTACTAATCATAGGGACCTCTCTTCATTTATATATCTATGGTGATCTAATCACAAATGATGAGAGTGCAATTTCCTTGTCACATAGTTAATTTGCTACAACACACAATGATCTGTGCAAATAGTGACGCTATGGGTCATTTTGTCCAACATTGAGGACACACATTTTCGTTTCATCCAACTTGTGTTTGAGCCGATAGTTTACGTGTTATATCATTGATTTAGTTTGTACGTTAGTATGTTATTTATTTTTAAGCATGATTTAGTCGTTAGTATGTATTTCTTTATGCATGATTTAGTTATTTTCTTTTGCATTAGGAATTTAATTTGCGTTTATGGCTAGGTTGTTATTTATTCGTGTATGATAATTCAATATGCTCATGAGATTATTATGTGTTATCGTGTGTTTGCGTTATGATGATTTACTTTTAAAGCATGCAAACTTAGATATAGGTTTTATTTTCATGCACGTGAACGTAGAAATAGAATACTCTTGGGAATATATGTTGCGTAGACTTGGTTAAATTATTGCACAAATCCGTTTATTACAAGTGGCATAAGTAAGGGACCATTCTGAACCCAACGGTTTGAGGTCTTCCCTTGCGAGGGGTGAGTGCGGCCTTAAATCTTTATCCCAGTTCACACTGGGTGGTGACTCTTTTATTCTTAGGTTTAGTCCCCCGCGGGCTACTCCATACTCCCGACTAGGCCGCGAGCATAGAACAGCGTCGCCAATTTATGTGTCCTACAGTCTGGCGACTCCACTAGGGATAGAGAATCGGCCCCGAAATAATGTCTTGTAGTGATTGCGATTTTCGCTTTAATTAACCGTGTCTACCGTGGGTCGAAAGGGGTTTAATCAAAGGCACTTTTAAGGCTAGGTAATGGTTTGGTGTCTTCCTTCATTCAATATCTTTCTATAAGGAAAAGCTGTGAATGGACCTAGATAATCATGTACTTGTAGCTTATTGTGATGGACTAATTTGGAGGACCTATTGGTTATTCCTGTCACCAAGGCGATAAGAGCCTAAGAGGTTTGGGTATTTAAGAGAGTTCGCTCCACCCTCATTCTGGGGAATCTTCAATAGGAAATCTTTTTGACAGTCAGCCACGCACCATAACTCGTTGGCACGTACCGTAAGGTATAAAAAAGGTGCACTCACTTGGTCGCTCGAACCATTGAGTGGGGAGTGTTGGTTTATTCTAAGGTCCCAAGATCAAACAAGTCATGAAAACATGCGTGAATACATCAACTGAGGTAGCGGAATACTCACATTGATCGGTTATGTCGATTTGAAGATGAATCAAGGCCAAAAACGTTACTGCCCTTCACGCCAAAACTGCTGGCAGTCCACTGCCCTGCAAAACAGAAATTTGAGTGAAGAAACGGAGCTCCTAGCTTCGTCGGATGGATCCCGTCTCATGTCGAACCTCCCTACCACCTTCGCAAGACTTGTAAGTGTGCTAGCACTTGAATTTTCACCATGAAAACCCACTCTTGGCTTCCCTTATTCACGCCCAAACTGGTTCAAAACCAGTGAAGAATAGCCACACTTGGGCGTGAGAGAGATGAGAGAATTTGAGAGAAAAAAAGTGTGTTTTGTGTAATTGATTTTTGTACCAAAAATCAATTTATTTATGCCCTAATAATTCATTAAATTAATAATAAATTTATGACACAAATCATGCAATGGCTTAGAGTGTCAAACACTCAATTTCCATGCAATGACATTGAGTGCAATGTACACTATCACATGCCAATGCATTAGAATTAAATAATGCATAATATGACATGTGTCATGTGGGCCCCACACGTTTCCAAATGAAAGTGGGCCCACGTGCACTCACGCGTTCGGGTTCGATATTTCCGAAATACCGAGCTTACGTCGCGACGTTAATTAAATCGAATAATTGCGGCTAGCGAAATTATTATTTACGTCGCTAACGAATTAATTCTAAATTAACTCGTTTGCCGAATTAAAATCTAATTTTAATTCCGCGTCGAAATCTAATTTCGTTTAATATATCGAATATATTAATTTACCGATTAATTCCAAATTAATCGTTATCTCTCTCTAGACGATATTTTATCCTAGATAAAATATCTCCGTAATTAATCCTAGATTAATTTTCTCTCTCTTCTATCTAATCCCAGATTATTCAAGAGTGCAAGTTTGTTGCATCATCGGTGGATTATCGGGAAGCGACCCATGAGATCCCCGGATAAGTTGGCAGTAAATGCTGGGTCGGAGTATCCGAATCACGTACGTACCAAGTACTACGTTCTACCGATTTACGAGACAAGGTCGACTCCTAGCAAAGCACCAAGTCTACCTAATTCTCCGGACATATCCATTAAAGATATTAAGATCTGTATCAAGCGTAGTATACTAATGTATTGTGCATATCGGCCCAGTATCGGATAATCAGTGCTAGGGCTTGGGGCTGGATAAGTGTCTGCCCCGTCCGAAACACATATCGGATGTCTGGTAAACTAGTCTCTATAATCGGATATTCATGACCTGGTCATAATATCACGATTGGATGCGCATCACTGAAGAGCACTAATACCGTATCCTGCGTGACATCATCTCCATTATGACTGGAGTGACACTTCCGTCTTGACATCACATCCAATACACTACGATCTCTGATAAACCCAGAAGTGGTGTACACAGAACCAGCTAAGATCCCCCACCACCAAAACCAAAGTTTACCGATTGTCAAAAAGTATTAGCGATGTATGTAAGTCTCAGGTTAGACCTATACACACACTACATTGATTTCGGCCTCCCATAGACACCTAGTCATAATACCAATGGGATTCCGAAGGGTCTATCCAGAGCGAAGCTGTTTCCCGTACATCGGTGAAACACGACCTCTTATCGCACTTGCACAAGTATCCAATACTTATATATATGAGAACTATGCCGTTGTGCCCTCACAACGCTCACAAGTGCAATACTAGCCTATTCCGCATTATCGATGTCCAGTCTCGATAATACTACGGCTAGGGATATTTAATGATTAATCCTTCGTGGACTGATACTGTCTCATATCATCTCAATCCAGGAACTAATCATAGGGACCTCTCTTCATTTATATGTCTATGGTGATCTAATCACAAAATGAAGAGAGTGCAATTTCCTTGTTACATAGTTAATTTGCTACAACAACACAATGATCTGTGCAAATAGTGACGCTATGGGTCATATTATCCAACAGGGAGTCCTAGTTGTGGGTAATCCTTCGCCAGTGGGAGCCTTTGTCTATAACCATATAAACCCACATATGAACTGTAGTTGTAGGACCAATAGAAACTATTCCTTTATGCTTGCATTTAGGACCATCGTCATTTGGATTCAGTTGGACTTTTTTTCATTAGGTATGGGCTTGTTGGGCCATTTAAACTGGGACAAGTCCGTGCTTTATGACAATTGGGCCAAAAGCTTCTAAAATACCAATGGGCCATCCTGTGTTTGGGTCCCTTATCATTTGAAGTTGTTTAGCCACGTTATCGCAAAGGGGTGTAAACCTGTTGGACCTTTTCAACTGGGACAAGTTTGCACCTTGCAATAATGTGATTGAAGCTTTAAAATGACAAGAGGCCGACTTATACATTCCATGCATCACACACATTTCATGCATCTCGTGCATACACGCATCATGTTAAACCCTTGTGTCTTAAGAGCCATCATAGATATCTGTTGGGTTAGGGATAAAAGAAGACTCGTCAAGAAGAGTTTAGCAAACCTGATGTCGGGGGGAAAAAAAAGAGACCGAGAAACAGAAAATTTTACGGCAAGGATAAAAAGACCATTGAGGGGCCAAAAAAAGAAAGAAAAAAGAAAAAAAAGAGGAAAACAAAGAAAAAAAGAAAAAGAAAAAGAAAAATTTGTTTGTTTTTAGTCCCTAATAGTTAGGCATAAGTCCGGTGATGACATTATTTGCTTTGGGTGAAACCTTAGAAATGATAAGTGCGAGATGTACTCTTGTCCGATATTTTGATTAGTTGATCTCGGCTAGACTCACAAGCACTTAATTACGGTATCTTAACAGTGGAAGCCTGAGTGGTCGGAAAGATGACTAGTTGAAGAGATGGCAAATCAGTGAATGACCGTTTGCCTGGATGTCCATCCTGGTTTACTTATGCTACGACATATGATATGGTTTGAAACAAAGAAAAAATCTCTACAATGAAAAGAAAAAGAAAAAATAGACTGCCTATAACCGATAAGCGTGAAGCTACCCACGGGTGAGTATTAGGACCACCATGAGGAGAAATGCTACCTTAAAGGGTAGGTGTGTCGGAAAAAGAGAAAGAAAGAAAAAAAAAGAAAAAGAAAAAAAAGTTAAAAAAAAACAAAGAAAAGAAAGAGACGAAAGAAATAAAGAAGAAAAACATATCATGTTAAGTACGAAGAAGTAATCACAGAGTATGATCAAGACATCTAGGTTGGTTAGACCCACCGATCCAATTCTCCAAGTCAAAATCATTGAGTTGGCTTACTTAAGGATTAAGCTGCGACAGAGCCTTGGCACACACACACACTAGGAGTCTAGTTCAGATCACGCACTCAAACGGTCGGATTTGAATATATTAAGTACTTTGAAAGTTCTTTGGTTTCGACGCGAAGCATCCGTTGAGGGCGAAAATATGTTTAGCTATCAGGACTATCTCGTGAGAGGCAATACAACATGTTGATATGCGACATCACATCAGAATCAATCTTGGAAATGGAGCATGGGGCGAGGCCCATATCAGCATCAGTCTAGGGCGAGGCCCACATGAGTATCAGTCTGGGGCGAGGCCCGTATCAGTATCAGTCTGGGGGCGAGGCCCCCATCGGTTTCAGTTTGGGGACGAGACCCGTATCAGTATCAGTCTGGGGATGAGGCCCACATCGACATCAGTTTGGGGGTGAGGGCCGCATCAATATCAGTCTGGGGTGAGGCCCACATCCGTATCAGTTCGGGGGCGAGGCCCACATCAGTATCAGTTTGGGGGCGAGGCCCACATCAGTATCAGTTTAGGGACGAAGCCCACATCCGTATCAATTTGGGGGCGAGGCCCACATCAGTATCAGTTTGGGGGCGAGGCCCACATCATCATCATCATCAGTTTTATGGACGAGTCCCAGGGTCGAGGCCTATATCATAAGTAGTTTTGGACCGTCACATCACATTATCTACTTTGGCCGAGTGCAAGCAACGAAGAGCAAAAAGCTAAAACAAGACTGAGGGCAACCAATCTACCACCCCGCGAATAAGGGATTTATCGAGAACTTGAGTAATGAGACTAAAAGAAACTGAGCAATCACCAAGAGAGAATCGACAGAAAGGAACTATGAGCAGACCCAGGGGCCGATCAAAGACTTGTGTAGGCAAGAAGCACCGAGGAGCATAAGGAAGGCCTAACCCATCGGAATAGGAAACATATCCATGCATACATGCATACATATCACATACATGCAATTTTTGTTTTGTATTCGCAGGTTTGTAGCGGCAAAGACCATTTCATCAAGTAACGGTTCAAAAATATGCCACATTCTTGCACAGCACGGTTCGGAAATGGACCATAACAGATGCCGAAAATGGCACTCCAAAAATGGAGCACACACAACAGATGCCGAAAATGGCACTCCAAAATGGAGTACACACGACAGATGCCGAAAATGGCGCTCTAAAATTGAGCACACACAACAGATGCCGAAAATGACGCTCCAAAATGGAGCACACACCACAGATGCCGAAAATGCCGCTCCAAAATGGAGCACACACAACAGATGCCGAAAATGGCGCTCCAAAATGGAGCACACACAACAAGATGCCGAAAATGGTTCTCCAAAATTGAGCACACATGACAGATGCCGAAAATGGTGCTCCAAAATGGAGCACACACAACAGATGCCGAAAATAGCGCTCCAAAATGGAGCACACACCATAGATGCCGAAAATGGCACTCCAAAATGGAGCACACACAACAATATGCCGAAAATGGCGCTCCAAAATGGTGTACACACAACAAGATTCCAAAAATGGCGCTCCAAAATGGAGCACACACAACAGATGCCGAAAATGGTACCCGAAAATGGAGCACACACAACAGATGCCGAAAATGGTGCTCTAAAAATGGGGCACACACAATAAATGTCGAAAATGACGCTCCAAAATGGGGCACACACGACAGATGCCGGGTATGGCACTCCGGGTATGGAGATATTACATCTGTTGGACAATTATGACCCATATCATCACTATTTATACATAACATGGTGTTGTTGTACAAAATAACTACGTGACAAAGGAAATTGCTCTTTTATCATTTGTAATTAGATTACCGAGAAAGGTAAATGATAAAAGTCCATATGATTAGTTCCAGATTGATAAGATATCAGACAATATCAATCCATGAAGGTTTAATCATTAAAACATCCCTAGTCGGAGTATTATCAAGATTGGACATCGATAATGCGGAATAGACTAGTATTACACTTGTGCGTGTTATGGGAGCATAACAACATAGTTCTCATATATTTGGGTATTGGATGCTCATTCAAGTGTAATATGAGGTTTTGTTTACCGATGGTACGGGAACAGCTTCGCTCTGGATAGACCCCTCGAAATTCCATTGGTAGTATGACTATGTATCTATGGGAGTCTGAATCAGGGTAGGTGTTGGACAATTATGACCCATAGCATCACTATTTGTATAGATCATGGTGTAGTTGTACAAATTAACTATGTGACAAATGAAATTGCTCTTTTATCATTTGTAATTAGATTACCGGGATATATAAATGATAGAAGGTCCTTATGATTAGTTCCAGATTGAGATGATATGAGACAGTATCAATCCTCGAAGGTTTAATCATTAAATATCCATAGTCGGAGTATTATCGAGATTGGACATCGATAATGCGTAAAAGACTAGTACTACACTTGTGCGCGTTGTGCGAGCATGACGACATAGTTCTCATATATTTGGGTATAGGATACTCATGCAAGTGTAATAAGAGGTTGTGTTTACCGATGGTACGGAAACAGCTTCGCTCTGGATAGACCCCTCAGAATTCCATTGGTAGTATGACTATGTGTCTATGGAAGTCCGAATCAGGGTAGGTGTATTTGGTATTAACCTGAGACTTGCACCGCTAATACTTGCGACAATCAATATACTTTGGTTTTGGTCATCCAGGGCTTTAACAGGTTATGTGTACGCCTCTTCTGGGTATATTTAGAATCGTAGTGTATTGGGTGTAATGTCAAGACGAAAGTATCATTCTAGTCATAGTGGAGATGATGATCACGTAGGATACGGAACTGGTTCTCTTTTATGCTGCAGCTATCGGGATATTATGACTAGGTCATGCTAACTAGTGTAGAGACTAGTTACCAGAGATCCGATATCTGATTCTTACGAGGTAGACACAATTCCAGCCCCAGGCCTAACACGTGACATCCGATGCTGGATCGAAATACGCAATACTTCATATACTACGCCTGATAAAGATTATATATTCCTTTAAGAATATTTTTGGAGAATTGGGTAGGCACGGTACTTTGCTAGAAGCCAACTATGTCTTGTAAATCGGTAAAAACGTATTACTAGGTACGTACGTGTTCGGATAGTCCGACGACCGGATTTACTGCCAACATATCCGGGGATCTCATGGGTCGCTTCCCGAAGATTCACCGATGACGTATGACTCGTACTTTATTAATCTGGGATTAATTAGTTGAGAGAAAATTAATCTGGGATTAATTACGGAGATATTTTATCTGGGATAAAATATTATTAAAGAGAGAGAACGATTAATTTGGAATTAATCGATAAAATAATATATTCGATATATTATATGAAATTAGATTTCGACGCAGAATTAAAATTAGATTTTAATTCAGGCAAACGAGTTAATTTAGAATTAATTCGTTAGCGATGTGAATAGTAATTTTACTAGGCATAATTATTTAATTAAATTTGATTTAATTACATCACAACGGAAAATCCGTTAATTCGAAATTAGCGAACCTGAGCCCGGGAGTGTTTGCGGCCCATATGTCACATCACGCGTCACATCACTAGTCAACTTTAGTCACTTTTATTGATGGAAGTTGATGGGATTTGATAGTTGAGTGTGAAACACTCAAATGTGATTGCTTGAATGACTAATACCATTTATTTGATTTTTGGTATATCATTTGACTTTGTTTTTGAAACAAAAACACAACCAACACACTTCAACTTCTCTCTTCCTCTCCTTATTCAATCGGCCAAGGGCCAACTCTCTCTCAATTTCTTGCCAAATGCCGAGAGCAACAAGGAAGAAATTAGGGAATTTTATGGCAAAATTTCCAAGGTGCTAGTACACATTAGGAGTCTTATGAAGGTGATAGGGAAACAAACCCATAAGCATGGAACCACCATTTGCAAATCTTGGAGCTTGGAGCACAAAAGTGGGGATGACCGAAAATCACAAGGAGCACAAAATGGACATTGCCGAAAGTTCAATGAGCTTGAAGGAGAAATTTTTGTTGTTCCTCACATCGCAAAAGCCGATCATTGTAAGTATTATTCCGCCATACTTATTTTGAGTATTCACACATGTTTCTATGCTTGAATTGATCTTGGGGACTAACCTAGAAACCCAACAATGTTATCAGAGCCATTTTGAGCATGAAAAATACTTAGGGTAAAATTTGGGTAAATTGGATTTGAGCATGTTTTGACTAAATTACTTGTTTGAGCATGCTTGTATATGGATGACTTGGAGTTGTTTGTGATAAATTTTTTGAAAAATGGATTGGATCAATTTTTCCCCAAATCATAGGCTTGGCCGAATGCAATGCTACCCTAAATTCATGGTGATTTTTGTTTTTTGAATCATTGGATGAGTTTGAAATACTTGGGAAATATCGATTTAGGATTTAATTGGATTGAATTCGGAATCGGACATGAAATCCCTAATTGCCGTGAATGATAAGCATGAAAAATGATTGATTTTTGATTCAATTGTGTTGGACATAAGTTGATGATGATAAGCATAATTAATTGAGTAAATTAGTGTTTTGGAAATGTTAATTTGGATAATTAATTATGGCTATACACTTTGGTTAATTTAATTAGGAATTTGGAATTTTGGAATTAAATTAATTGGGCTTGTAAAAGTTGTAATTGGGCTTAATGGGCTTGGTTGGGCCAAGTTTGGTTTAGGCTCATTGGTTGGATCCAATTGGGCCCAAAACCATATCCATAAAGTCCAAATATGACTTAATGGACCTTAAATTTAATTGGGCCTAATGGGCCTAAATTGGTTTCTTGGCAAATAAGGGTGATTTCTTAAATGGGCTTTGGTATTTAGGTTTGACCCATATTGACCAAAAGTCTATGCCTTTAGAAATTAATTGAAGCCTATTGGGCTTTAATTAAATTGACATTGGATGTTAATTGGGCTTTGAGACCCGTACGATTAGATTGGAATCTAAGCCGTAAAGGCACATTCAAAAGTGTAATTATTTAATTTAGAATTAAATATAGAATTATTATTAAATAAAAATTAATTGGATTTAATATTGTAGTTTAATATAATTCGTGAATTCGTACTTTGAGTACTTATTCATAAAACGAGTCGGACTCGCGCAAAATCAAATCGTTGTTTGAACATTGGATGGTCATTAATTTCAGATTAATTAATTGGATTAGATTGATTGATAACATGCTTTGTGTGAATACATGATGCGATGTATGATTAATGCATATCAGATGGATATTAGATGGGTGAGGGCAATTTTGGAAATTGTTGTAATAAATTTAGAATTTATTAATTGGACCTGCGTGTCCAGCCCACTACCTCTTGACTCTTTGTATTTCTCTTCTCACCTATTCCCCTCAATGTAAATGAGGTTTCTTTAGAAGTGTTATGTAATCGGGTAGAAGTAATACTTGTGCTAGCGGGAGAAAGGAAATAGATAGATTTGTTCTAGGAACAATGTTTTAAATATCCATCCGCATATAATTATTATTTTATTTATACGCGCCTTATTATGTTCTAGAATGCATGTTTAAGGGTGTATGATGATGAGACCTAACAAAGATAATTAATTGGTTGCCAATTACGCGAAAAACCTTCAAAACATATTAAGCATTTTTCCTTCCATTGAGTGATTCTTACTCAAGATCCAAGATTGGCACTGGTTTGTTGGCCAAAGTCAAGACCTTGTCCATCGCGGACGTTTTTGAATCATGAATGCTTTGTTCCATATCGGTGTCTTGTCCAAGTTGTGATTTGTTGGCCAAACTCAAGATCACTTCTTGTCCATCGACATCGATTACGAAGCTTTCCAAAGTCAATGGGTTCCGCTTAACTGGGATCATTAAGTTTGTTGTGCCAAAGCCAAGGCTTAATTGATTCAGAGGAAAAAGGTTAGGGAATATATTGGATATATTGGCATATATAAGATATATGTTTCGGACTTGGATGTCCACCTATTGGATCTAGGAATTGGATGGGATCCAATTGATCTTAGAGATCTACCTAGTTAATTATCATACAATTTGTTGGCCAAAGTCAAGATTGTGTGTTATTTAACGGGATCCTAGCCCACTAGGAAACAAGGTTTCCCGAGTACTCCATAGAGGGTTAGAGGCTCGCCGAAAAATAGTGGGAGGCAAGTATTAAATTTGCAATATTCGTTTAGTTACTTGCCAATACGCGCTCCTTTCATTTTTCGTCAATACGTAATTATTTATTAGTTGGACTAATATTTAATTATTGTTTTAAATTAAACAGTTGGACTATATTCAATCTACTTCAATTAATAGTTGATTTTATAATTGGATTATAGTAATCAATATAATTGAATTTAACCAATCAAATTATAGTTGATTATATAGTTAGACTATAGTAATCATTATAATCAATAATACCTAAAATCGTTGATTCGATTGTTGGACTATTGGAATCAAGATAAATGAAAGATTAGTGTTTAAAACATAATCCTGGGAGAAAATGTCTTTAAACGTCTTTAATTTTCAAATTGGGAATAAAATCTCAAGATAGTCCTAGAGACCGAGAAGTTAATTTATTTGATAGAGTGACGTCTCGAGCCTAAGCGCGGAGTTGAGCAAATAGTAGAACATGATATTTGGAATATTCATGTGATGATAACTTTAGTGCTTAATCTGTTATGCTTGCCACAAAGACTCATTAATTTCTTAAGTCAGAACTAAGGATTTTTGGGTGTGATGTCAAGACGAAAGTATCATTCTAGTCATAGTGGAGATGATGATCACGTAGGATACGGAACTGGTTCTCTTTTATGCTGCAGCTATCGGGATATTATGACTAGTTCATGGTAACTAGTGGAGAGACTAGTTACCAGAGATCCGATATGTGCTTCGTACGGGACAGACACAATTCCAGACCCAGGCCTAGCACGTGACATCCGATGCTGGATCAAAATACGCAATACTTCGTATACTACGCCTGATAAAGATTACATATTCCTTTAAGAATATTTCTGGAGAATTGGGTAGGCACGGTGCTTTGCTAGAAGCCAACCATGTCTTGTAAATCAGTAAAAATGTAGTACTAGGTACGTACTTGTTCGGAAAGTCCGACGATCGGATTTACTACCAACATTTCCGGGGATCTCATGGGTCGCTTCCCGAAGTTTCACCGATGACGTATGACTCGCACTTTATTAATCTGGGATTAATTAGTAGAGAGAGAAAATTTATCTGGGATTAATTACAGAGATATTTTATCTGGGATAAAATATTATTTGAAGAGATAGAGAACAATTAATTTGGAATTAATCGATAAATAATATATTCGATATATATACGAAATTAGATTTCGACGCGGAATTAAAATTAGATTTGAATTCGGGCAAACAAGTTAATTTAGAATTAATTCGTTAGCGACATGAATAGTAATTTTGCTAGGCAAAATTATTTAATTAAATTTGATTTAATTACGTCGCAACGGAAAATTCGTTAATTCGGAATTAGCGAACCTGAGCCCGGGAGTGTTTGCGGGACCACTCGCATTTCGAATTCAAGTGCAGCCCACAAGTCACATCACGCGTCACATCACTAGTCAACTTTAGTCAATTTGATTAATGGAAGTTGATGGGATTTGATGGTTGAGTGTGAAACACTCAAATGTGATGGCTTCAATGACTAATACCATTTATTTGATTTTTGGTATATCATTTGACTTTGTTTTTGAAACAAAAACACAACCAACACACTTCACCTTCTCTCTTCCTCTCATTCTTCTTTCGGCCAAGGGCCAACTCCCTCTCAATTTCTTGCCAAATGCCCAGAGCAACAAGGAAGAAATTAGGGAATTTTATAGCAAAATTTCCAAGGTGCTACACACATTAGGAGTCTTATGAAGGTGATAGGGAAACAAACCCATAAGCATGGAATCACCATTTGCAAAGCTTGGAGCACAAAAGTGGGGATGACCGAAAATCACAAGGAGCACAAAATTGACATTGCCGAAAGTTCAAGGAGCTTGAAGGAGAAATTTTTGTTGTTCCTCACATCGCAAAAGCCGATCATTGTAAGTATGATTCCACCATACTTCTTTTGAGTATTCACACATGTTTCTATGCTTGAATTGATCTTGGGGACTAACCTAGAAACCCAACAGTAGGTGTATTTGGTCTTAACCTGAGACTTGCACTGCTAATACTTGCGACAATCAATATACTTTGGTTTTGGTCGTCCAGGGCTTTAACCGGTTATGTGTACGCCTCTTCTGGGTATATTGAGAGTCGTAGTGTATTGGGTGTGATGTCGAGATGGAAGTATCACTTCAGTCATATGGAGATAATGGTCACGTAGGATACGGAACTAGTGCTCTTATATGCTGCAGCTATCGGGATAATATGACTAGGTCATGTTTATCCGATTATATAGACTAGTTACCAGAGATCCGATATGTGCTTCTTACGAGGCAGACATAATTCCAGCCCCAGGCCTAGCACGTGACATCAGATACTGGATCGTAATACGCAATACTGTGTATACTACGCCTGATATAGATTACATATTCCTTTAAGTATATTTCTGGAGAATTGGGTAGTCACGGTGCTTTGCTAGAAGCCAACCATTTCTTGTAAATCGATAAAAGGTAGTACTAGGTACGTATGTATTTGGATAGTCCGACGACCAGATTTACTGCCAACATATCCAGTGATCTCATGGGTCGCTTCCCGAAGATTCACCGATGACGTATGACTCTGATATAATAAATCTAGGATTAATTATAAGAGAGAGAAAATTAATCTATGATTAATTACAGAGATATTTTATCTGGGATAAAATACTATTTAAAGAGAGAGAAAGATTAATTTGGAATTAATTGATAAAATAATATATTCGATATATTATATGAAATTAGATTTCGACGCGAAAATTAAAATTAGATTTTAATTCGGGCGAACAAATTAATTTAGAATTAATTCATTAGCGACGTGATTAGTAATTTTGCTAGGCATAATTATTTAATTAAATTTGATTTAATTACGTCGCAACGGAAAATTCGTTAATTTGGAATTAGTGAACCCGGCCCGAGAGTGTTTTCGGACCACTCACATTTTGAATCGAGTGGGGCCCACAAGTCACATTACATGTCACATCATTAGTCAACTTTATCACTTTAATGTGATGGAAGTTGGTGGTTGGTGATAGTGTGTTAAACACACAAGTGTGATGGATTGAAAGACATATCATTTTTTATTACATTTGGTATATGACTTTTGGTAATTAGATTACAACACACACAACATCATCTTCTTCTCTCCCTCTTCTCTCCACTCACGGAAATGGAGCCATTTTTCCTCTCTTGGACGTGAAGCTAGGCTTCATTTTCTTCATGATTTTGTTGCAAAATCTCAAGAGCTATCACTCCAATGAGTCTCACAAAGGTGATAGGGAAACCCATTCATGAGCATGGAATCCATTCACAAAGCTTGGAGCTTGAAGATCATCCATGGAGGGTTGACCGAACACACAAGGAGCACAAATGAGGCTTGGCCGAGAGCTTCAGGGAGCAAGAAACGTTTTGTGTTCATCGCATCCAAAAGCCGATCAAAATGAGTATTTCTGCAACTTTACTTTGTTGTATTCGCACATTTCATTGCTTAATTTGATCTTGAGAAGACTTAGAAAATCCAACAACATCGACGCCTCGGGTATGGGGTTTAGCATGCCGGGTATGGCACTTCGGGAATGGAGATATTACAGCGACGCCACGGATATGGGGTTTAGCATGCCAGGTATGGAGATATTACAGCGACGCCTCAGGTATGGGGTTTAGCATGCCGGGTATGGCACTCCGGGTATGGAGATATTACAGCGACGCCTAGGGTAGGGTTTAGCATGCCGGTTATGGCACTCCGGGTATGGAGATATTACAGCGACGCCTCGGTATAGGGTTTAGCATGACGGGTATGGCACTCCGGGTATGGAGATATTACACGACGCCTCGGGTATGGGGTTTAGCATGCTGGGTATAGCACTCTGGGTATGGAGATATTACAACGACGCCTCGGGTATTGGGTTTAGCATGCCGGGTATGGCAATCCGGGTATGGAGATATTACAACGCGACGCCTCAGGTATGGGGTTTAGCATGCCGGGTATGGCAACTCCGAGTATGAAGATATTATTGTGACGCCTCGGGTATGTGGTTTAGCTGTTGGACACATATGACCCATAGCGTCACTATTTGCACAGATCATTGTGTTGTTGTAGCAAATTAACTATGTGACAAAGAAATTGCACTCTCATCATTTGTGATTAGATCACCATAGATATATAAATGAAGAGAGGTCCCTATGATTAGTTCCTGGATTGAGATGATATGAGACAGTATCAGTCCACGAAGGATTAATCATTAAATATCCCTAGCCGTAGTATATCGAGACTGGACATCGATAATGCGGAATAGGCTAGTATTGCACTTGTGCGCGTTTGTGAGGGCACAACGGCATAGTTCTCATATATATAAGTATTGGATACTTATGCAAGTGCGATAGGAGGTCGTGTTTCACCGATGGTACGGGAAACAGCTTCGCTCTAGATAGACCCCTCGGAATCCCATTGGTATTATGACTATGTGTCTATGGGAGGCCGAAATCAAGGTAGGTGTGTATAGTCTTAACCTGAGACTTACATCGCTAATACTTACGATAATCGATAGACTTTGGTCTTGGTGGTAGGGGACTTTAAACGGGTTCTGAGTACACCACTTCTGGGTTTATCAGAGAGTCGTAGTATTGGGTGTGATGTCAAGATGGAAGTGTCACTTCAGTCATTTGGAGATGATGTCACGCAGGATACGGTACTAGTGCTCTTGAGTGTTGCGCAACCAATCGGGATATTGTGACCAGGTCATGTATATCCGATTATAGAGACTATGTTACCAGACATCCGATATGTGTTTCGGACGGGGGAGACACTTATCCACCCCCAGCCCTAGCACGTGATTATCCGATACTGGGCCAATATACACAATACTACGGTATACTACGCTTGATACAGATCTATATATTCCTGTAAAATATTTCTGGAGAATTGGGTAGGCATGGCGCTTTGCTAGAAGCCAACCTTGTCTTGTAAATCGATATAAACGTAGTACGAGGTACTTACGTGTTCGGACAGTCCGACGATCGTATTTACTGCCAACATATCCGGAGATCTCATGGGTCGCTTCCTGAAGATTCACCGATGACGTATGACTCGCACTTTGTTTAATCTGGGATTAATTAGAAGAGAGAGATAGAATTAATCTGGGATTATTCGATGAGAGAGAAAATTAATCTGGGATTAATTGCAGAGATATTTTATCTGGGATAAAATATTAATTAAAGAGAGAGAACGATTAATTTGGAATTAATCGATAAATTAATATATTCGATATATTAATCGAAATTGGATTTTGACGCGGAATTAAAATTAGATTTTAATTCGGGCGAACGAATTAATTTAGAATTAATTCGTTAGCGACGTGAATAGTGATTTCGCTAGGCGTAATCATTAATTACGACGCGACGGAAAATTCGTTAATTTAGAATTAGTGAACCCGAGCCCGAGAGTGATTGCAAGCGCATTCGCATTTCGATTCGAGCGCGGCACGCAAGTCACATCAAGCGTCAAATCGCTAGTCGCATCAATTGTCAAATCACTTGTCACTTTGAGTGATGTGATGTGACATGACATGTTGTACTTTATTAAAGTGACTTGATGTGAAAAAGTGATAGATGATTGAAAAAGCATTTTTGCTTTTTGCTTTTGACCTTTTGACGTTGCTTTTTTGAAAAGTAAAAATGAATTGTTTAAAAGAAATAAAAAGTGGTAAATGGCTTTAATTAATTTTGGGAAATATAAAAGCTTTTACACTTTCTCTCTCTCAAGGTGTGTGATTCACGTTTTAGGCTTTGGAGCCAAAACTCTTCATCTTTCTCTTCTCCCTAACACACGGCTTTGAGCCAAAATTGTTCTTCTCCATTTTGGTCACTGCCGACGCAAAAGAGAAGCAATTGGGAGATGTTTTTGTTGCAAAACAGAAGTGCTAGCACACCTTGAGTTGTATATAGGTGATAGGGAACGAAATCTTTGAGCATGGAACTTGAAGCTTGGAGCTTTAATGGAGTTCATGCATGGCCGAACATGGAGGAAGCCGAACCAGTCCAAATCGCACAGCCCACTGCCTTGGAGAGCCATTGCCGTGACTTGGAGGGAGCAAAAATCGCACCTTGTTCTTCAAACATCAAAACCGAAATTCAATGTGAGTTGATTCCGCCACCTCCTTTGATGTGTTCATATGTGATTTTTATGCATTGTTTGTGATCTTGTGGACTTGATTAAACTCCAACATTGGTATCAGAGCCATTGATGCATGAAATCCGAAATTAGGGTTCTTGGCAAATTTGGGGCTTTTTGATTTTGGCTTGATTCTGACAATTGATTGTGTAAGAATGCTTATATATGATCTAATTTGAGATATATGTAATCAATTTGACAAAAAAATCATTGGATTGATTTTCCCCAATTTGCAAATTTTGGTAGAAACTTTAATTTGGGTAAACTCGATTTAGGCATGATTTGGTTGAATTGTTTGATGCATTATGCTTGAATGAGGTTGAATTGAAGTTGTGCATGATCAATTTCAAGAAAATTGGATTAGATCAATTTTCCCCAATTCTTAGGTTGAATTTGAAACTTGAAATTGGGCAAAATGTGTTTAAGCATGTTTTAATTGAATTGGATGTTTAAGTATGCTTAGAACATGTTTAATTGAGATTGTGTGTGATCAATTTCATGAAATTGGATTGGATTCAATTTTCCCCAAATTGGAGGCTTGGCCGAAAATTGGAAGAACCTAATGTCTTGGTAATTTTGTTTTGTTTGATCATTGGATGACTTAAAACAATTGGTTAATGTTGCTTTGATGTTCAATTGGATTGAATTTTGTTTTAGAACATTTTTCCCTTTTAAAGTGGCTTGGCCGATTTTAAAGAACATGAAATTCTTTGTGATTTTGTTGTTTTAATTCATTGGATGAATTGAATTGATTTGGGAAATTAAGATTGTGGACTCAATTGGATTGAAACCGAATCGAATTGAAAAATCCCTAATTGCCGAGACTTGATAGCATGTTAATTGGGTTTGATTTTAATTGAATTGTGTTGGACACTATTTGGTTGTTAAGTGCATGATTAATTAGGCTAATTGATATTTTAGAAATGTTAATTGGGTAATTGATTGTGTATTACACTTAGGTTAATTAATTGTGAAATTTGGAATTTTATAAGTTAATTAATTTGGCTTGATTTTGGAAATTGGGCTTGTTAGGTTTTAATTGGGCTTTTGGGCTTTGTTGTAACAAAGTTGGGTTTAGGCAAAATTGGTTGGATCCAATTAGGCCCAAAACCGAATCCAAAAGGTCCAATTATGACTTAATGGACCTTGATTATTTAATTGGGCCTAATGGGCCAAAATTAATTAAAGGCTTATGGGGTAACTCCCGGATTGGATTTTGGTTGTTCGGTTTGACCCGAGTTGACCAAAAGTCCACGCCATATAGAAATTAATTAAAAGCCCATTGGACTTTAATTAAATAAAACATTAGATGTTAAATCGGGCTTTGAGACCCGTTGCGATTAATTTGGAATTTAAGTCGTAAAGGTTCGTTAATAAAAGTGTAATATTTAATTTGGAATTAAATAATGAATTAGAATTAAATACGTATTAAATTGGATTTAATTATGTTATTTAATTTAATTCGTAGAAATTGTACTTTGAGTACGTGTTTGCAATACGAGTTTGACTCGAACAAAAATCAAATCTTTGTTTGAACATTGGATGATCACTAATAATCAAGATTAATTAATTTGATTGATTGATTGATAACATGCTTGTATGAATACATGGTTGTGATGTTTGAATAATGTATATCGGATGGATATTAGTCGGGTTGGGCGATTTTGGAAATTGTAATAAATTTGATTTATTAAATTGGACCTGCGTGTCCAGCCTTATCTCTTATTTCTTTGTATTCTCTTCTCACTATTCCCCTCCATGTAAAAGAGGTTTCTTTAGAAGTGTAGTGTAACGGGTAGAAATAATACAAGTGCTAGCGGGAGAGAGATAGTGAGAGATTTGATCTAGGATCAATGTAAAATATCCATCCGCATATCATTATTATTTTATTCCATACTCGCTTTATTATGTGTTTAGAATGCATGCTTAAGGGTGTATGATGATGAGACCTTAACAAAGATAATTAAATTGGTAGCCAATTTGCACGCGAAAAACCCTCGTTTTATATTAAGCAAATATCCTTCCATTGAATGATTCTTGTTCAAGATCCGAAGTTGGCATTGGTTTTTATTGACCAAAGTCAAGACCTTTGTCAATCAAGGATGTACTTGAATCATGAGAGTTTTGTTGCATATCGGTGTCTTGTCCAAATCGTGATTTTTATTGGCCAAAGTCAGGTCACTTTTTGTCCAATGACATTGATTACGAAACTTTCCTCGTCAATGGGTCCTGCTTAACTGGAATCATTAGGTTTGTGTTGGCCAAAGTCAAGGCCTAATTGATTCAGAGGATAAGGTTAGGAAAATGTAATGGATACATTGACATTATACATATGTTTCGGACTTGGATGTCCACCTAACCGGATCTAGGAATTGGATGAGATCCAATTGATCTGAGAGATCTACCTAGTTAAATAGCATACAACTTTTTATTGGCCAAAGTCAGGGTTGTGTGTTATTTAACGGGATCCTAGCCCACTAGGAAACACGGTTTCCCGAGTACTCCACAGAGGGTTAGAGGCTCGACGAAAAATAGTGGGAGGCAAGTATTGAATTTGCAACATTCGTTCGAATACTCGCTAAACACGCTCATTTTATTTTATTCGTCATATTAATCATCAAGTATTAGTTGGACTAATATTTTATGTTGTTTTAATAACAGTTGGACTGTATTATACTTGATTATATATATTGGATTATATTAATCAATATATTTGAATTAATTAATTTCAGTTTACAATTGATTTTATAATTGGATTATAGTAATCAATGTAATTGAGGTTAATTAATTTGGATTATATTTGATTATATAGTTGGACTATTATAATCATTATAATATATATAGTACCACTAATCGTTGATTAAATAGTTGGACTATTGTAATCAAGATAAGAAATTGAAAAATTGGATATTTAAAATATAATCTGGGATTAAAATATTTTAAATGATTTAATTTTCAAATTGGGAATAAATAATAGGTTACTTTATTTGATAAAATAACTTATTATACGTTACGCCCAAAATTAAGCAAATAGTAGAGCATAAAATCTTTGGAAGATTTATGTGATGATGACTTTAATGCTTAATTAATATACTTATAATAAATCTATCTTTAGATTTAAAAGTATTAAAATTGCAATTAATAATTCTTGGAGAATTAATTGACTATTCTAGTGGAGAAAAGTCAAAGTTTGCAATTGGGCATGTAGCACAAGGTGCACATCGTTTCGATATTTCGAAACCCAAGGCTTGGCCAAAGGTTTGTGAAATATTGAAAAAGGATACTTGACATATCCAAATGACTACCATTTGGATATGGAAAACACGAAGGAATTAAAGAAAGGGCGAGGCTCTAACTTTAAATATGTTTGTCTTAGTTATGTTCACAGCTAGTATTGAAATTAGATTTTAAATACTTAGTGTGGTACATAAAATATATGTATTGATATTCAGAATCTGCTTTGAGCAGGATACTGACTTCAAGCTGAGATTCCTCTGCGAATCGGAAACGGGACGAAAGTCGCTGTTTCGACCGTAGATACCTAAGTTTAGGAACTAACCTGGGGTGTGTACTTAAATTAGGAACTGTTATAATGTAACTAGTTTGACTAGAAACATTATCTCTTTATCAGTGTTTAACCCACTGCGGGTGAACCTTTATATTCCAAAACACTAAAGTGTTTTATTATATAAAGATGATACTGAGATAAATACATTAGATGTAAATAACAGAATTTATATTTTGAATATAATTAAAAATCTCAAACATATAAATTGACAAATAAATAGCTCAAATTGATTTGATCAATAGAGACTTATTTATGGTATTGTTGTCTAGGACACAATTAAACGAGACATGTCAGTTAGACGGTGTGTCCGAACAAAAACCGAATTTTGTTGGACATGATAAGGTTTATCACGAGTCGCTCTGAGCTATCATTTCCTTCAAACAGGATATGTATTAACAGTGCAAAACTTATTTAGAATAAGGTTCCATATTAATCTGTTTGACAGATATCATATAGGATGTGAACAGGAAAGAAACGAGGTTTCTCATTCCTGATAATTTGGGTATGCCAGGCATAAGTTTGGATGATACCAAACTAAGAACCCAATTGGATTAGTGCCAATATAGGTTATCCTAAGGGAAACCATAAGTATAGTACTTATAAATCCCACATGAGAACAATGTGATTGTTGCTCACCATGCGGTTTTCCTGAGAGGAATACCGATATGCAGTGGTCAGTGGGAGGATAGTGATACTCGATGAAAATCGGAGTAATACTATTCAAGGCACGAAGTCCATAATGGAACACAAATAGTTCATCTATGATGAAACTATACCATTAATCTTCAAAAACACAAGAAACGCGTAGATCAGAGAGAGTCAGAAAACAACATGGGGTATGGGTTTCTGATCTCACCTCATAAAGATCTTAATCTTTTAAGGTACAACCAACTGATTACGTATGAGGTAGTGATACAAGGTATCGACTCCCTATTATGGCAAAGTGCCATGAATCGAAAATGGATTCCATGTTTAACAACTATTTTAGATACTAATTGTTGTACCACGAGGCATTGTGCCTATGGTACATTAAACGTCTTCAAGGAAGACATACATGGAAGGCAACATACCAACGTACAAAGCAGGGCTTTTGACGGAAAGGTATCGTTATCAACATTATGTTAATAACGGTTCAACCTTTTACCTGTTGCCATGGTAAATCCATTTTGAAGATGCTTGTTGATAACTGTATATTTCATTTGTGAAATATGTCAGTTATAAATCAAAATCGCTTTCCTGAAAAGGAAACCTTTTGGAGAATGTTTACAACATTTTGACGATTTTGTATAACCGACAAACAAGGTTTGCGGATTATTCAATCCATGTTTGGATTGAAGCAAGCATAGGGTTCTTGGAACTGACGTTTTGAAATAATCATAATAGTTTATGATTTGACTCAAAACGAAATAATTCTTGTGTATATAAGGAGGCTAGTGGGAGAGGGCACTGACAATGAAATTCCCATAAAACAATTGTCGAAAGCTTGGCTTTCATAGAAATTCTCCGTAGAATTCTGGGGAGTAACAACCTTTATTCAAGGAATAAAGATCTACTGGGCTAGATTTGGAGTTGGTAACACTCTCTGAGAAATTGTACATTTAAAATGTACTTATATTGGTGTCTCATACGCTTCGAGCATATGGAGTCACAATCGGGTCAATCCAAGTGATAGTCACTGGATTGAAGATTAAGAACATCTGTTAGTATCTGAAAGAACTAAAGATGTTGTCTTAAACTATGGAGATGGAGAACTTGAAGTGACTGGGATCACTGCTGCAAGTTTCCAAACCGGTAAATACTGCGGTACTATAAAGTTTGAACACTGGGACAGTGAGCTGGAAATCTTCCGAGCAAGATAACTGTTGCCGAATTAACAACAAATGCGGATTATTGCTGCAGCTGAGGCAGCAATAGAAGCCATTTGGATCGATAATAAATCTAATTAGATTAGATATAGTTCTGTTAGCAGCTGAGCTAGGCGTCAGCACAGGCTAAAGAATTAAAGGTCTCATCGACGATCCAGATATATACTTCTATATCATCTGATTCGTTCGGATCATACATCGTGGCGATGTGATGATCGTGTAAATCGCGTCAGACGATAATTAAACAAATCCGCTGACGAAAACCTTTCCTCAGCAATTTGAGCGAACCGTACATAGTTCAGGTGTAGGACACTTGAGTGACTCGCTACGTGCCAAGTGGGAGATTGTTGGACATTATGACCCATAGCGTCACTATTTGCACAGATCATTGTGTTGTTGTAGCAAATTAACTATGTGACAAGAAATTGCACTCTCATCATTTGTGATTAGATCACCATAGATATATAAATGAAGAGAGGTCCCTATGATTAGTTCCTGGATTGAGATGATATGAGACAGTATCAGTCCACGAAGGATTAATCATTAAATATCCCTAGCCGTAGTATTATCGAGACTGGACATCGATAATGCGGAATAGGCTAGTATTGCACTTGTGCGCGTTTGTGAGGGCACAACGGCATAGTTCTCATATATATAAGTATTGGATACTTATGCAAGTGCGATAGGAGGTCGTGTTTCACCGATGGTACGGGAAACAGCTTCGCTCTGGATAGACCCCTCGGAATCCCATTGGTATTATGACTATGTGTCTATGGGAGGCCGAAATCAAGGTAGGTGTGTATAGTCTTAACCTGAGACTTACATCGCTAATACTTACGATAATCGATAGACTTTGGTCTTGGTGGTAGGGGACTTTAAACGGGTTCTGAGTACACCACTTCTGGGTTTATCAGAGAGTCGTAGTGTATTGGGTGTGATGTCAAGATGGAAGTGTCACTTCAGTCATTTGGAGATGATGTCACGCAGGATACGGTACTAGTGCTCTTGAGTGTTGCGCAACCAATCGGGATATTGTGACCAGGTCATGTATATCCGATTATAGAGACTATGTTACCAGACATCCGATATGTGTTTCGGACGGGGGAGACACTTATCCACCCCCAGCCCTAGCACGTGATTATCCGATACTGGGCCAATATACACAATACTACGGTATACTACGCTTGATACAGATCTATATATTCCTGTAAGAATATTTCTGGAGAATTGGGTAGGCATGGCGCTTTGCTAGAAGCCAACCTTGTCTTGTAAATCGATATAAACGTAGTAAGAGGTACTTACGTGTTCGGACAGTCCGACGATCGTATTTACTGCCAACATATCCGGAGATCTCATGGGTCGCTTCCTGAAGATTCACCGATGACGTATGACTCGCACTTTGTTTAATCTGGGATTAATTAGAAGAGAGAGATAGAATTAATCTGGGATTAATTCGATGAGAGAGAAAATTAATCTGGGATTAATTGCGGAGATATTTTATCTGGGATAAAATATTAATTAAAGAGAGAGAACGATTAATTTGGAATTAATCGATAAATTAATATATTCGATATATTAATCGAAATTGGATTTTGACGCGGAATTAAAATTAGATTTTAATTCGGGCGAACGAATTAATTTAGAATTAATTCGTTAGCGACGTGAATAGTGATTTCGCTAGGCGTAATCATTTAATTACGACGCGACGGAAAATTCGTTAATTTAGAATTAGCGAACCCGAGCCCGAGAGTGATTGCAAGCGCATTCGCATTTCGAATTCGAGCGCGGCACGCAGTCACATCAAGCGTCAAATCGCTAGTCGCATCAATTGTCAAATCACTTGTCACTTTGAGTGATGTGATGTGACATGACATGTTGTCACTTTATTAAAGTGACTTGATGTGAAAAAGTGATAGATGATTGAAAAAGCATTTTTGCTTTTTGCTTTTGACCTTTTGACTTGCTTTTTTGAAAAGTAAAAGAATTGTTTAAAAGAAATAAAAAGTGGTAAATGGCTTTAATTAATTTTTGGAAATATAAAAGCTTTTACACTTTCTCTCTCTCAAGTGTGTGATTCACGTTTTAGGCTTTGGAGCCAAAACTCTTCATCTTTCTCTTCTCCCTAACACACGGCTTTGAGCCAAAATTGTTCTTCTCCATTTTGGTCACTGCCGACGCAAAAGAGAAGCAATGGGAGATGTTTTTGTTGCAAAACAGAAGTGCTAGCACACCTTGAGTTGTATATAGGTGATAGGGAAACGAAATCTTTGAGCATGGAAGCTTGAAGCTTGGAGCTTTAATGGAGTTCATGCATGGCCGAACATGGAGGAAGCCGAACCAGTCCAAATCGCACAGCCCACTGCCTTGGAGAGCCATTGCCGTGACTTGGAGGGAGCAAAAATCGCACCTTGTTCTTCAACATCAAAACCGAAATTCAATGTGAGTTGATTCCGCCACCTCCTTTGATGTGTTCATATGTGATTTTTATGCATTGTTTGTGATCTTGTGGACTTGATTAAACTCCAACATTAGCATGCCGGGTATGGCACTCCGGGTATGGAGACACTACTATGGCACTCCGGGTATGGAGACACTACTGCGACACTCTGGGTATGGAGACGCAATCGCGACGCCTTGGGTATGGGGTTTAGCATGCCGGGTATGGTACTCCGGGTATGGAGACACTACTATGACACTCTGGGTATGGAGACGCAACCGCGACACCTCTGGTATGGGGTTTAGAACGCCGGGTATGGCACAACCAAATCAACTTAATCCAAAGCAACATGCAAGTCAAGTGGCAGCTAGCGAGCCAGGTAAGTAATAATGCATTGCATGAACTTTGATATGATTGTCATTGTCACACACTGCACAAGTCCCATCAAAGTGGGGGCGATTGTAGGCACTGCATTTTTTATATAAGTCACGATGATGAGTCTCACACGGAGACACTACCTCTTAAATTATGGAAGTCGCGGGAAACAGACGTCGGAATAGAAGAGTCGGAAATTGACACCTTGTTAGATTTAATTCGCTTGTTTAGATTCGGGTTTGCTTGTTAGACCTCTGTTTTAAAACACATCATTGACCCAAACCCCAGCAAGACACACACCAAGCCCACACACCACCAAACCATACACCAATCCCACCAAAATAAGCCAAGCCCATGCCCAAATCACTAAAGTACACGCCCATCACCTTCCAAAATAACCAAATCACACATTAAACACATGATAAAATCAAGACAAATCACATTCCCATATTAAAAGATACAAATCAAATCTCATCAAACACTTTCCTAATTCAATTAAATCATATCCCTAATCAAAAGAGAAGAAATCAAATCAAATTAAAATACATCCCTAATTAAAAACATTTTTCCTTAAAGATTACTAATTAAAAGATATCCCCATAAATACACAAATCATTTCCCTATTCGCACAAGGATTACGCTAACCTTTGCCTATAAAAAGAAGCTTTAACCCAACCTTGAAACCCTTAACTCATTCTCACAAAAAAAACCCTAAACAAAAAATACTCACGGCAGCCTTCCTCTCTCACATTCGGCTCTCTCCTTGACTGCATCTCTCTCTCTCTCTCTCGGCCACAAAAAGCCTCCCACACACAACTCACCCCCTTCAACCAGCCGAACCCTAAACTACTCACAGCCCTCACGTAGCCAACAACTCATTCATCTTCACAAAATAATCACAAACCCACCAAGCAACCCTCATTCACGCCAAATAAACACCCCTCACCAGCCCTCTCATTCTCCATGCAACCGACAACAAACAAAGAAAAATCATAAACAACAGCAACCCCATACACCGACTGTAATCAAACCATCCAGTGATCACTCAATAACCCTAATAGCTACCGACAGATCAACCATACCTCACGCCAGCCGTAGCACTAAAACCAAATCAGCGTGGACATGAACACAAGGCACCAGCCAACAGTGCATGCTCGACACTATGACACATAGGCATGGACGTGAAGAACAAAGAAACCTCCATCGATTAAACAAAATAGTAACATCGTGGCATGAACAGCGCATGCAAACTAAAATAGAATGAACATAGAGCTAGAAACCATTCTGGATGTGAGCAAACTATCTCTATAACCGATCCCAAAATAGTCCCCAAAGAACAACAAAACAGTCCCATAAATAACCCCAAAACAGTCCCAAAAACTACACCTCCAAACAGTCCAAAAACATCGGTGAAACAGAGTAAAACAGTAGCCCAAAACAGTGAAACAGCGAAGGAAAATGTTGAACTAATGAACCAGAGTAGTTGCAGATTATTAACCCTTCCGACAACCACATAGCGCACTTCCAAGAGACGACTTAAGATGTTAGACCTGAGGGCACCCTTCTTATTTATCCTCATTTATTTTTTTTTTTTATTTTCCTACTTTATTTCGCATTAGTATTGTGGATTGGTGTATGATTTTGGGATGAATGGAATACGTGTTCTCTCTTGTGGTATATCGAATGGAAACCCAGACGTAAATTCCGTAGCCGAATCCGAATGGACGGTAATGCGGTTTGTACTTGGGAAACAACTCCTCGTACCACTTGAGAGACACACATATTTCATTTCATCCAACCTTGTGTTTGAGCATGATTTAGTCATTAGTATTTATTTATTTTTAAGCATGATTTAGTCGTTAGTATGTTATTTCTTTATGCATGATTTATTTATTTGCTTTCGCATTAGGAATTTAATTTGTGTTTATGTCTAGGTTGTTATTTATTCGTGTATGATAATTCAATATGCTCATGAGATTATTGTGTGTTATCGTGTGTTTTCCGTTATGATGATTTACTTTTAAAGTATGCAAACTTAGATATAGGTTTTATTTTCATGCATGTGAACGTAGAAATAGAATACTCTTGGGAAAATATGTGCGTAGACTTGGTTAAATTATTGCACAAATCCTTTCATTACAATTGGCATAAGTAAGAGACCATTCCAAACCCAACGGTTTGAGGTCTTCCCTTGCAAGGGGTGAGTGCGGCCATAAATCTTTATCCCAGTTCACACTAGGTGGCGACTCATTTATTCTCTGGTTTATTCCCCCGTGGGCTACTCCGTACTCCCGACTAGGCCGCGACCCTAGAACAGCGTCGCCGATTATGCGAAAGCCTGGAACACTAAATTATGCGAAAGCCTCTATCGATGGTCAGACGCAAATACCCAGTATAACCCAATTGAACCATATGTCTTTGTCAACCAAATTACCTGGATTCATTAAGTTTAAGTTCCAATTATGGCTACCCCCGCCCGACAGGTATATGTCTATCCTGTAAGGAAATCTATTAAATAGTTATCTCTCCTCAAGGAAGATCGTGGGCTATTAAGTCTAAGGCTGAAATCTAAAATTTCTTTGTCAAGTTTATTTTAGATTTACCATATCAATCTTATTAGTGGCCAATTAACAAGACGCTTTAAGCTTAAGACTTAATAAGTAAACCTTTAAACTACCCAAACTGTAAAATAACCCCTTATAAACCGGTGATATTAGAAGTCATCACAACCCCAGATAACTAACTTAGTTACGACACATAACTAGGGCTAGTAAAAACTTAAAAGTAAAAGACATAAAATAAAATGCTGAAAAGTAAATGCGGTAAAATAAATACTAAAAAGTAAAATTACAATAAAATAAAATGCTAAGGTAAAATTATCTACTTTTACTACTACTAATTTAGATATCTCCCTTAATATAATATATTAACTTGTGATGATATTACCAACCAGCCATATAGGCGGTAACATGATTAAGTCAAATTAAGTCCGACCAGCCATATAGGCGATATCAAAATTTGTCCATAAAAGTGGTAAGAAAGTTTAATTACCAACCGACCAATCTGGCGGTATCCTTGCTTAGTCAGATTAAAACCAGTTTATAAATGATTACCAACCGGCCAATATAGCCGTATCCTCATTAAGTCAAATTTTAAATAGTGAATATATTATAATTAAGGGAGATTAATCTAAATAGCAATAGTAAAAGAATTACCTTTCACCCTAGCAGGGGGAAGTTACCTCCTCATGGTTGAATAGTAAAAATTGTAAAAGTAAAGAAGTAAATTACTATTACTATTACAAAACGTAATTAAAATTAATTACAAAATTGAAATTAAAATAAACTAGATAGAAAACTCTCTATTTACATCAGAGAATTCAGAGAGGAAGTACATCTGAAACTGAAATTTCGAGCTCTATTTATAGGCATCAATAAGCCCCACGCGTTGAGACGCGCACGTTTCTTCTTACGTTGCGACGCACTGATGTGCCAATGCGTGATTTGTCCACTTTAGAATCTTATTTGCCACGTGGCAATTCAGATAAATGAGTCAATAATTGAGCTGACATTGCACTGATGTGGCGATGATGTGGCACTAACGTGGTGAAAGTGATTGTAGGCACCGTAGGATTGCGACATGTGGCACGCTGTGATTTGCTGATGTTGTCATGGTGGTGTCATGGCACGTTGACTCAGTCAACTGGTGATGTGGATGATGACGTGGATAACACGTGGCGACATGTGGCGATAGCGATTGTCGGCACCGTAGTATGCTGACACGTGTCACAACGCACGTTAGCAGATCGGCTGTGATGGTGACACGTGGCACGACGCACGTTAGCAAAGTCAAACTTCTCAGATTCTGACACGTGGACCCGACGCACGTTAGCAGTCTGCGCGTCGCGACACGCCAATTTACAAAAATACCCTTTTGTGTTCTTTTTCAGTATTTTGGCCCCAAATCACCTCCAAAATGTCTTGAAACTTTATTGATCTACAAAATAACACAAAACACATCAAAATTTTCACAAAACTCAAGAAACTATACAAAATATTAAGTTAAATGAGTGGGAAATAGTGATATAATTACCACTCATCAGCGATGTCCTATATCAAAGACGACAAAACTCTTGGTCACATCTTTCTTTATGTTCCGTTATTTATTTATCCCACATTTATTTCAAATTATTAGCTTTTTATCATTTCACATGTTTGTCTCTTCGTTTATGTGTTGTTATATGCATTATTATACTTCACGTCTATTTTCATGATTGCATTGTGTTAACGCTTGAGTGTTGCCTCTCGTGGTATATCGGATGGAAACCTAGACATAAATTCCATAGCCGAATCCGAATGGATGGTAGTGCGGTATGTATTTAGGATACAACTCCACGTACCACTTGGGGAAACATTCCCGCATGTGTTTATTACATTATGGATGCCACTTTCGTCATCCGGTTTCTAACGCGTTCCCGAACGCTACTCGAATGTCTCACCCCCGTTCGAACGCATTTTCGAACGCTTCACGAACGCGAGCATTCTAGACAAGTTTCTTTATCATGTCTGAGGCATTTTTGTGTTTATTGTTCCGCTATTTTTTTTTCTATGTGTTGTTTCTTTATTTATGCATTGTTAATCTAGTGCGCATGGGCTAATCAAGTTGGATCAAAGGTCCTCCATTTGAGGGAAAACCAAAAGGCTACCTTTACCACATTTTGTTGCGCCGGACGAAGTACACTCGATTGAATGTGAAATATGTTCAATCGGGCGTACGAGGTCCCATATGGATGTTGGCCTTGATCGCATCTCTTTTACTATTTCGTTGTTTACCTTCCGCATGTTATTTATTTATGTATTGTTAATATAATGTGCAAGGGCCAACTAGGTTGGATTAAAGGTCATCTATTCGAGGGAAATGCCTAAAGGCTACCTTTACCACGATGTTTTGCCAAGTTGGGCGAAGTACACTCGATTGAATGTGAAATGTGTTCAATTGGGCATACGAGGTCCCATATTATTTATTTGTTTATTCATGCATTGATAATTTAGTGCGCATAGGCTAATCATATTGGATTAAAGGTCCTCTATTTGATGGAAGTGCCCAAAGGCTACCTTTACCATAATTTTGCCGCGCCCTTCTTCTGTTGATATTGTCATTTACCCTTTTTTTGGTTTTTATGTTTTCATTCTTCACTTTACGTTCATGTTGCGTTAGTGCTTGAATGTTGCTTTTGCGGTATATCGGATGGAAACCCAGACATAAATTTCATAGCCGAATCCGAATGGATGGTAGTGCGGTCTGTACTTGGGATACAACTCCACGTACCCCTTGAGAAGCACTCACACATGTGTTTGTGTCATTTTAGATACCACTTTGGTAATCTCGTTTGAACGCGTTTTCGAAAGCTACACGAACGTATACATTCTGCCCATGTCTGTTCGAACGTGTTTCAGAATGATACTCGAACGCGCATGTATTCTGTTTTATCATGCATCAGGTCTTATCCCGTTTGAACGCGTTTCCGAACGCTATTTGAACACGAAAATTTTGTCTCATTTTCATTCGAACGCATTTACGAACTCTACTCGAACGCTTATGCATTCTATTTTACCATGCATCAGACTTTATCCCATTCGAACACGTTTCCGAACGATGGATGAATGCACATACAGTGAACAGACCTCCTTTCATCATATTTCATGCATGTTTACTTCTTTGGTCATCCCGTTTGCATTACATATCTAATTATCCGTTTTTATTATTAATGCTTTTATAGTTGTTACTAGTTACGTTATTACGCTTCATTGTTTAATATGTCTATGGAATTATGTATTTGTCTTCCTTTTTATTTATTTACGTTTATGGGTGTGTGATGTGTGTTGATTACATTATCTTGCATGTTTAGCATAAGACTTCGTTATACTATTGCATAAATCTTTTCATGACAATTGGCATAAGTAAGGGACCATTCCGAACCCAACGATTTGAGGTCTTCAATTGCGAGGCGTGAGTGCGGCCTTAAATCATTTCCCAGTTCACACTGGGTGGCGACTCCATTTATTTCTCCGGTTTAGTCCCCCGCGGGCTACTCAGTACTCTCGAACGGGTCGCGAGCCCCGGACCACGTCGCCGTGTCCACAAAGACGTTTCCCAGACCATAACTCATATGGTGTTTGACTAACAGTCTTGGAAGGAACTTGGTTTAGTAGCAGTGTTGTAGTTTCTAAAGCAAGACCCCAAAATGAAAGAGGTAGATCCGTGCCTGGCATCATTGATCAGACCATATCTAATAATGTCTGATTTCTCCTTTCGGAGACCCCATTATGCTGTGGAGTTCCTGGAGGAGTCCACTGGGAAACAATTCCATTTTCTCTCAAGTATTCTTGAAATTCGTTGCTTAAGTATTCACCACCTCGGTCAGACCTTAGTGACTTAATACTTTTATTAATCTGGTTATCTACTTCAGCCTTGAAGTCTTTGAATTGTTCAAAGGCTTAAGATTTGTACCGCATAAGGTATACATACCCATATCACGAATGATCATCGATAAATGTAATGATGTTGGAGAATCCACCTCTAGCGGTGACTGAAATTGGTCCGTATACATTAGAGTGTATGAGTTCTAATGTCTCCGTTGCACGCTGTCATTTACATTTGAAGGGTAATTTGGTCATTTTACCAAGTAAAACATGACTCACAAGTTCCATAAGGTTTATATTTGAAGGGTTTGAAATACCCATCCTTATGTAGCTTAGTTAATCTTGTTTCATTGATATGACCTAAGCGACTGTGCCATATAAGTGATTCATTGATATTATTCGAGTTAACGTTGTATATATTAGAGGTTGAACATTCTTTGTTAGTTTGTAAGACATAGAAACCATTATTCTAAATACCATCTCCATATTTTATTTCATTGAAATAAATAGACCATTCATTACAACTTATTAGGCATTAAAAGCCTTTATTACATAAAGAAGAAATTTAAATGATGTTATTTACAAGAGAATGTACATAAACAAAATCTTCTAAGTCTAAAACTAAACCATTCGGCAAAACTAATGAATAAGTTCTCCTACTGTTTCTCAGGCCCTGCACATTGTTACACAAGTGAGTCCCACAACCGGTGTCAAGCACCCAAGTAGAAGGTTCAGAGTTTTGAGAATATAGTTCAATCATATACAACATACCTGAATCTTTGCGCTTCTTGGCCTCTTAGGCTTCCCTAGCTTCCTTGGCTTTCAAATATCTGCATTTTTCTTCCAATGACCCTTCTTTCCACAAAAGAAACATTTCCCATTTCCCTTTTTCTTCTCCACCTTACCATTGGGCTTTAGGTGATCTGGAGCCTTGGCCTTGCCCTTATTTTTCTTTGGGCCTCGTTGCTTCAGGTTCGTACCCGTAAGCATGACAGAGGTTTTAAGCTCTGGTTTCAAGTTCTTCTCTGCTTGCTTTATCAGATTATGCAATTTTGCTAAAGTAGCTTCTTTATCAGACAGATGAAACTGCATAATAAAGTTAGAGAATTCTTTTGGTAAGGACTCAAGAATTAGATCGTGACCTCTCTCATGATCCATGATGAACCCGAGGTTGTCCAATTTTTCAATATGGACAATTATCTTAAGCACATGTCCACTAACAGATCCTTCATTATACCTTGTTTGGAATAAGGCACATGACACTTGGAATCTCACCGTATGAACGGAAGTTGCATACAACTCCTTCAAGTGAAAGATGATGGTTTGAGCATCCATATCTTCGGGAGCTTTCTGAAGTTCGTCCGACATAGAGCCAAGCATTATGCAAACTGCTTGCTCATCATCATCAACGTGTTTCTTCCAAGCATCAAATGTATCTTGGTCAGTATCTTCTGCGGGTTCAGAGGGAAATGGTCTTTCAAGAACATAGAAAATATTTTCTTGTCGTAAGACAATTTTAAGGTTTCTAAACCAGTCATTGTAGTTGTCCTCTTTGAGCTTATGCTCGTCAAGGATGGAACGAAGTGATACTCTGTTTGCCATTTGAATGTTTATGAAATATTATAAGCAAATCGCATCAACCCCAATATGATGGATTTCTTGTGGGCAAGGATCCCATTATCATCATTTCATAACTCCGACTAGGGCCGGTCATTATAAAATACGATAATTAGGTAGGTTCCCAACCAATTCATGATATAAATCACAATTTCTTGATCATTGGGTTGGGCAATCAAACATTCCATAGCTTATTCTAGTCCTTGTGGACACCCAATCTGTGCCACTAAGTTATAAGACCACACATAAGGGTCGCTGGGTCTTATGTCTCAGAAAAGTCACACCATTGTTAATAGTACGATTTATGGACAAATTGGTATTGGTCAGTCTGGTAAATCCTAGTCCTGCCAATACGGTTTAAGCCCATTGGGTCTATACTTTACAATGGGAGGCAAATTTTAGACTTAAATTATTATTGAGGATTTAGCAAGTTTAAGTTAATAACTGTCAAATGGATTCCTCCATTGAAAATTCCCCAGAGGGAGGGTGGAGCGAACTCTCTTAAATACCCTTACCTCTTAGGCTCTTATTGCCTTGGTGACGGGAATAAACAATAGATCCTCCAAATTAGTCCAACACTTTAAATATGCTTTAAGGTAAGCTTTGAGTAAATGATTATCTAGATGTCTTCACAACTTTTCCTTTTGGCTATAAAAAGGTAGTGAGTGAAGGAAGACACCAAATCATTTTCTAACTCTTGTAAAACCTTTGGTTAAATTAACTTTAGTTTGGAAAGTTTTATTAACCCCTTGGTCCCAACCCACTTGTATCTTTTATAATGTCTTTTATTATAAACGAGTGATTTATATTTATTAGCCTTAAAGGTAATAAATCTCTAAGTTCATCACAGAATAATTACTTAGTTAAGGGATAAGCAATACACTCTCTATTTCTTAGAAAGTCTCTAGATGCTTGCACCCTAAAATAATCATGCCAATTCTAATCATACATAGAATCATCAAGCATATGAGTTTTAATATGTTGGAATTATTTTAGGCATTAAATAACTTTGATTAATATTTAATTATGATATTGTATTTTGTTTTATTCAAATAAATTTACTATTCACGTTTTTCTGCAGACGCGTGAACTTTAAATGTAATTTCACAATTCAAATCTTAACCAAATCATGCAAAACTTGTACCTAAAATTACCTTAAGGGTGTTAGCTTTCCAACTAGCTTTTAAAAGGGTGTTAGCTTTCCAACTAGCTTTTAAACACCAATTTCGAGTTCAAATGAGTGAGAACTAATCAAAACAAAAACGGCGCGTTGATACCACTGTTGGGAAGCGGCCGCGAGTGTGCAGCGGAAAATTAAAATTATTATGCCGCTTTCCCTTTACCCAAGACCCATTTGTTTTGATTATTCTACAAGCCTAGGCATGTTACTATATATTCTAAGTATAACAACTCATAAAACATGCAAAGAACATAAACCTAAACATGATAACTATCAAAAGAACTCTAATTAAAATAAAGAAAGAATAAACCTACTTGAACCGAAGACTCCTCCAGTCCTCCCTCCAATCTACAAGCTTTTCTCGAACTCAGTAAGCTCTTCCAAGTTCCAAAGAGCCACCCAAGTGTGTGGCCTCCAAAGATGCACACACCAAAGCCAAAACTCAACGGCAAGACTACGCCTTGAGTGCATGGGTATTTTGCCCTTGGTGCTAGCCTAGGCAAATACCTCAAAACTTTTAACTCGAGGTTCCTCTAGTCAATTAGACTTAAGGATCCTCAAAATCAGTGCCTTACTCTTAAACTTTAGAGTTGCTCACTTAAATAAACTCAATATATGAAAGGTTTTGGTGCAGCAAATTTGTAAAGAATTATTTGGGTTTATATAGTGCTCCAAAGACAACAAAATTAATTAAGAATCCGATGTGGGATAAAAGCTAATTTAATCTTAGCCATTAGATCTTAACTTAGTAGTTTAATGAGATTATAAAATCCTAATAAGAGTTTGGGCCGAATTGGAATTCAAACAAAATAAAATTTTTTTACTATTCACGTGAATAGTATTTTTTTAAATTTTTTTTAATTCCAATTCCCAAAGTGCCCCTATCGTCATTCACCAATCCCTAAGCCACAATGGAACCTCATAAATGATTTGTTCAATAATTAAACACATTGAACCATTTAAGAATAATTTCTACAGCAATCATATATGCTGTTATATTTGTACTGTGCACTGTTAACCATTGATTTCGACTTTGTTGTGTGTGACCTTTTGGGTTCCCTTCAAGTTAGACATGAAATGAATCCTGATAATTTAATCGAACATAAATTATCCTCCGATCAGATGGTCGTTCGATTTCAATGACCAAGGTTGACATCTAGCAACATGCCAAGGCCCCCAAAATAGAAGGAAAGATATATATACCCATTCTGTATGCGATTTACGTATGATACGGTCCCTCGCCTCACTGTATCCCCACCTATTGACTTAGGGTACGGAAATTGTCTACCCATATGGTCAAATGTATGATGTTGATAGTCTCATGAATCTTGCTAACCCAAGAATCTCACATGATTCTTCCGCTGTGGCCACAGTCTCAAGCACTGATCACACATATCAACCTGCGAACTGGAATACTACTCTTATAAGAAAATATTATCCGCGAGAGTGGTGATTCTTTGTTGTATCTGTACAAACTTCATGTGTTTCAACAAATGACCCAATCATACCCTTATGACCGGATCTTTTGAACTGGGGAAGGAGAATGTCAAAGTTATTTGATCCACGCATAAGATTGTAAAGACTTCAAGTCTAAGGACTAGTCATATAATCGATACATGAAAGTTCCCACAGACACATGGGATAAACACTTCATATAAAAACTTTCGGCGGTCAGTTCGATGGACACGAGCAACTCATGCATCCATGTGATACACCAAGCGGACGGATCTCCGCTAGTAGTCTATGAGATCGGCTACCCCACTTAAGGGCGGATCATATCATCATGCTAGTCTCTCGCTTTGTGAACGCCCAGATTATTCACAAAACTATGACTATGAACATTTAAGAGTAATGATTCTCCTAAGCCGTGGAAGCCATCATCTTATTACTCCAAGGGCTTTATTACAGTGTTGATGATTCATATAAGTTATGTAAGACACGTATAATAAAGATTTCCATTTTATTAATTAATGAAAATATTATAAATACATGTACATATAGCCCATCCACAAGTTGGGTATTGGGCATATCCCTAACAATATACACATCTCAATGTGTATCATATAATCATTGCTCTCAAGAGCTTCACCTAGCACTCAAGAGGTAGGCAAAAACAAGAAAGCCCGCTATAACATGTTGAGTTTGTCCAACAAACCCAATCGTTTCTGTTAGCCAACATCATTCATATATTGTATAACCTGAGCTATACATCAATATGACTAAAATACGACATCAATATTGTGCTACAGCTACTGAGATGTATATGTATGTAAGGATCAAATCCAAAATACTATGCAGACAACTGCAAGCACAATACTAATATTAAAACTTCTAAATTATAAGGTCACTATGCAACTTCACAAGTCAATACTTCATATGTTACAACTAATTCCACTAACAGAGTATAATCAACCGTGACACTCCCACTTCATCTTTTCTGACTTTATATGACATAGACCATCTAATGTCATAATTATACTTAAAACTAATCTGAACCTAATGGTTATGGATTATATTATCCATGATTAAGAAACTCGTTCTTAATATCTCAAAGATAACAAAGACACATCTTGTGGTCTATAACATATCAACCATCTAATGTCATAATTAGACTCAAAACTAATCTGAACCTAATGGTTGCAGATTATATTCTCCATGATTAAGGAAATCATTCTTAATATCTCAAAGAACATGTTTCAAGACACATCATGTGGTCTATAACATATCAAAATACTTCGTACCAATTATGACTAAATTGATATTTTTAATCGCACATAATATAATATTCATTATCATCATCCTATAATGTATAAGATTGACTAGACATTCTAATCAATTTCTCTTTCGACAAAGGAATCATCCATTACGAAAGATAAATATTATATACAAGAAACACACAAATTGTTAAACAGTTATACTAACTGTCACACAGATAGTCTTGTTGTGTCCTTTATTATATCATATCTAATGCACGACTAATGAGATTATCTCACAAGTTTCTTGTTTTATATCATATATAAAACTTTATATCAAATATAATATAGATTACTCTCACTGCTTTCACGAAGAAAAGAAGAATTAATTAAACCTTTTACCTTATAAATATTTCATTATTACATTAATAATAATAATGTCGTTAGGATATATAACACTAGAAAAAAATTTGTACGCTCTCACTGACCCTATTATCACATATGTATTCTCTATGATTTTGATAAAATCAGACAATCTGACTATACCAAATTAGAGATCATAGATTTCTGGAAAACACACATGAGTCTACAATAGGCTTTATAAGCTAGTATATCAAACTATGATATTAGCAGAGTACAAACTCCGGGGCAATTCTAGAATGAACTCTTCAAACAAAGAAATCACAACAGATATCTTATTCGAAGAAACCATTCAGGAACACCACTTTGCATTCTTTAGCCAAAATACATAGTTTAATATCAACATTAACCAACAGATCCTTAATTGTTCAATTAATGTGACTAGATACAAGTTTCCTCAAAATTTACAATAGATG